>JAHNEJ010002554.1:0-143983 GCA_022559845.1 Amorphophallus konjac | reverse complement strand
TTAGCCTTCTTTGCCCGGCACACTAACTTACCCCGGCCCGACACACCTATGGCATGCTCCTGCCAGCACACCCTTCATTCCCCTTACCCGACACACACTAGCCTCTTCCCGCCCGGCACACCCTTTGGCCTGTCCCTGCCGTCGTACATAGACCTCATCCCAAGCTTGCACAGACCCTGCTCACGTGCACAGGCCCAAAACCTGCACAGGCTTCATCCCAACCTTGCTGAGCCCACAGCCCTCATGTGCACAGACTTCATCCTACATGCCTGTGCCTTAAACCCAAAACGTGCACAAACTTCATCTCATGTGCACAGACCTCGCCCAAATGTGCACAGACCCTACCAAACATGCTCAGACCTTGCCTAGCATGCACAGACCCCAAGCCTCACATGCTCAGACCTCATCTGGCATGCATAGACCTCAGCCACAAACATGCTTAGACCCTCGCCCAAATGTGCACAGACCCCAAGCCCAGACTTGCACCGACCTAAACCCCAAGCCTGCACAAACCTCACCCAACATGCATCGACCCCAGCCCGGCTCCACCGACCCTAACTCTCAGTATGCACAGACCTCGCCCTTTATGCATGCTAACATGCACAGACTTTTGCCCAGCCTACTCAGACCTTGGCCTCCATGTGCACAGACCCTGCTCAGCCCTTGATCTAAACGTGCACAGACTTTGCCCAGTTGCACCGACCTCAGCTACAGCTGCACTGACTTCCAGCTCCAACGTGCATCGACCCTAGGGCAAACCTGCACCGAGCTTGCCTTAGCCCAGTTGCACAGCTGCACCGACCCCAGGGTAAACCTGCATCGACCTTGCCTTAGCCCAGCTGCACCGACCCCAGGGTATACTTGCACCGACTTCCGCCTTCTCTTGAAAACCTGCACCGACCTTGCCCCCTCTACAGCCTAAAGCTGCACCGACCTTATCAAGAGATGCACTGACCTTGCCTCTTTACGGTTCAAACATGCACTGACCTTGCCTCAGCCCTAAGCATGCTCAGCCCCTGCACACATGCACGGACCTTGTCCAACGCATGCACTGACCTTACCCAAAACATGCACTGGCCTCAGCCCTAAGCATGCTCAGACCCTGCACACATGCACGGACCCTGCCCAACACATGCTTAGACTTTGGCCAATATGCTCAGACCTTGCCTAGGCATGCTTAGACCTTGGCCCAGCACGTGCTCAGACTTTGGCCAACTTGCACCGACTTTTCCACACATGCACGGACCTTGCCCAACGCATGCACCGACCTCAGTTGCCTCATGATCTTCATTAGCACCGACCTTGGTAACCCTGCTGTCTTCAGCTACATTGACCTCAGTAGGTCTACCTGCTTTATGCTCAGACCTCGTCAAGGTCTACCTGCCTTGTGCTCAGACGCCATTAAGGTCTACCTGCCTTCACCTCAAGGTCTATCTATCTTTAACCTTGAATGCATTGAGGTCTACCCATCTCCAGCGTTGACTTCAGTAAGGTCAACCTGTCTTCAGGACAAGTCAACCTCTCTCCAGCCCTTTTGGCTCGTCCTTCCATACACGCTCTAAATGTAACAAAAATAATAATAATAATAACAAAGTTAAAAAAATAAAAAAATAAAAATAAAAAAATAATAAAAAATAAAAAATTAATAATAACAACAAACTCACATTCAAAAAATGAACAAAAAAATAAATAATAATAATAAAAAAATGGAAAAAAATAATAAAACAATAATGTTTCTTGCATTATTGGTATAATCTTTTCTGGCCATGAGGCCCTTGTTCCTGGCGATTAATCAAGGGTGTTCCCCTCCCCGAGGGGATGTAAATGACGGCGTGACCTTTATGGCGTGGCGGATTTTGATCCCGACACGAACCACACAATTGTTTGATCAGTCAGATCGAGCGCACCAAGAGCTCTTCGGAGCCTGAATAAAGCGTCACTTTGTGACTGGCACGCCCACGCACTTAATAAATCAATTAACAAATAAAACAACGATTTAAATAAAAAGTGCGTCCACAAGTCTGGCACGCCCGGTGGGACCTAAACCACACTTCATCTCTTCGCCGAAATTTAGGGCCTCATGGCCTCCTAATAAATGATGTTTGCCTACTTTGATAAATTGCAGGTGTTGTCTTCACCAGCCCTATAGGGAGAAAAGTCGGACTAGACGCAATTATCTTTGTGGCCTCGAGGACGCTACTCCGAGGCACATGTAACTTCCAGGAATCATGAAGGCCGCTAAGAAAAAAAAGAAGAGAAAGAGAGAAGAAGGGAGGGGAAATCAAACCCCCTTTCCCTAAGAAGAAAAAGAAGAAAAGAAGAAAAGAAAGGAGCAAAAAAAAGAGAAGAGAGAGAATTGGCGAGAGAGGGTTGTACGGCCATATCCTTCGACACCCGTGCTGAACAAAGATTACCACTATGGGATTGATGTGGTGGAGCGAACCACTCATCCCTTCCTTGAGGGGGTGAGTGCTCTCCTGTGCACCTACCTTGGTCTACTACACACAAAAAAGAAGAGAAAAAAAAGAAAGGTCAAAAATAAAAATTGGCAAGCATTGCCGACCAAAAAGACAAGAAGAAGGCCGGCATCCCGCCCGACTCTAGGAGGGTCCAAGTCCGCGGTGCAATGCCCCGGTCCGTTCCACCTTTCTGCTGCCTCTATCCGACACAAGACGGTCCCTCGAGTGGCTGTTAGAAGATCTAACAAGCCGCAACTGTAGTGTGATGAATTCCTGTCCGCTGTGGGGGATGCTTTATAGCAATGAGGCCAAGCACGACCACCACTCCCCAAGAGAGCATGTATATACCCTGCCATGGGGGATAAGAAGAAGAAATATACCTCGCCATGGGGGCATAAGAGGCAAGGAAGAATACACCCCGCTCCTGGGGGCACATGAAGAGAATACACCCTGACTCGGGGGCGCGTGAGAAGAATCTACCCAGACCTGGGGGCATAAGAAGAAACAGAGTTGCACCCCGGCTTAGGGGCATTTGAAGAAGAAATGTACCCCGCCATGGGGGCGTATGAAGCAAAAGAAACACGCCCCGCATGGGGGGCATGAAAATAAGAAGTTACACCCCGCCTGGGGGCATAGAAGCCATAAAGGATATACCCCCGCCATGGGGGCACATGAAGAGAATCCACCCCGACTCGGGGGCACATAAAGCAAAAGTTACACCCTGGCTTAGGGGCATTTGACGAAGAAATGTACCCCCGCCATGGGGGCATAAGCAGTAATAGAGTTTCACCCCGATCTAGAGGCATAAAGAGCAAAAGAATACACCCTGGCTTAGGGGCTTTTGAAGAAGAAATATACCTCTCCATGGGGGTATAAGAAGCAGAAGATACACCCCGGCTTAGGGGCATATGAAGAGAAGTATACCCCACTCCAGGGCATAAGAAGCAGTAGAATCCACCCCCGCCATGGGGGCATAAGAAGCAACACACCCCGCCCTGGGGGGGGCGCAAGAAGCAGAAGAACTCACCCCGGCTTGGGGGCACACAAATAAAAAAAACACACCCCGGACTAGGGGCATACAAAGAAAGAAACACACTCTGCCCGGGGTGCACAAGAAGCAAAACACACCCCGACTCGGGGGGCATATGAAACAAAAAGAATACACCCCGACTTAGGGGAAAACGAATAGAAATATACCCCGCTCTGGGGTAGAAGAAACAGAAGAATCTACCCCGACCTTGGGGCACAACAAGCAACAGAGTTACACCCTGATCTAGGGGCACATGAAGAGAAATATATCCCGCCATAGGGGCGTATAAAAGAAAAGAGAGTAAGAATATACCTCGGTCTGGGGGCACAGAAGCAAAGAGACATACATCCCTACCTGGGAGCACATGAAGAAAGGTATACCACACCCAAGGGGCATTTGAAGAAGCAACATACCTCGCCACGGGGGCATGGAAGCCGTGAAGAATTCACCCCAGCTTAGGGGTAATCGAAAAAAATCTACCCCGATTTAGGGGAATTTGAAGAAGAACTACACCCCGCTATGAGGGCATGAGAAGCAAAGACTATACCCCGCCTGGGGGCACACAAAGAGAGAAACTCACCCAGGCTTAGGGGCATTTGAAGAAGAAATGTACCCTGCCATGGGGGGCACATGAAGCAACATACACCTCGTCCCAGGGGCATCTGGAGTAGGACAAACAACATTCCCCGAGTCCAGGAGGCACACAAAGAAAGAAACACACCCCACCCTGGGTGCACAAGAAGCAAACATGCCCCAGTGTGTTGGGGCAGAAGAAGCAGAGTACACCCCGCCATGGGGGTATAAGAAGCAAAAGGTACGCCCCGATTTTGGGGCATTTGAAGAGAAACACACCCCGCCCTGGGTGCATCTGAAGCAGAAATTACACCCCGCTTGGGGGCATAGAAGCCATAAAGAACACACCCCTGCTTAGGGGCATTTGAAAGAGGAACACACCCCTCCTAGGGGCATAGAACCCGTAAAGAACATACCCCACCTGGGGGCACAGAAGCAAAGAAGCAGAATACACCCCGACCTTGGGGCATAAGAAGCATGAAGATACACCCCGGCTTAGGGGCATTTAAAGAAGAAACACACCCCGCCCGGGGGCATAGAAGCCATAAAGGATATACCCCGCATGAGGGCATAAGAAGCAAAAGACACACCCCACCATGGGGCATAAGAAGCAAAGACTATACTTTGCCACGAGGGCATAAGAGGCAAGGAGCTGTACCCCCCTCTGGAGGGAAATACGCCCCGCCTTGAGGGGTAGAAGAAGCAAGAAGTTACACCCCACCCAGGGGCATAGGAAACAAAAGAGCTACACCCCGACCTAGGGGCATTTGAAGAAGAAACATACCCCCGCACGGGGGCATATGAAACAAAAGGAATTCACCCCGGCTTAGGGGAATACAAAGAGAAATATACCCCACTCTGGGGTAAAAAAAGTAGAGGAATCTACCCCGGCCTGGGGGGCATAACAAGCGACAGAGTTGCATCTTGATCTAGGGGCACGTGAAGAAAAGACACATATTGCCTTGGGTGCACAAGAAGTAAAACACACCCCTCATGGGGGCATATGAAATAAAGCTACACCCCGCACGGGGGCATAAGAAGCAGAAGAATACACCCCACATAGGGGCATAAAAGCAAAGAGGCATACACCATGGCTTAGGGGGATCTGAAGAAAAACACCCCAGTCCGGGGGGCATAAGAGGCAAAAGATACACCCCGTGTCGGGGGCATATGAAGAAAAATATACCCCGCTCTAGGGGCATAGGAAGCGGAAGAATACACCCCCAGCTGGGGGCATACAAGCGAACAGACGTACACCCCGACCTGGGGGCATATGAAAAAAGGTATATCCCGCCATAGGGGCATAAAAAAAGAGAGCAAGAACACACCTTGGTCTGGGGGCATAGAAGCAAAGAGACACACATCCTGATCTGGGAGCATATAAAAGAAGGCATACCCCGTCTAAGGGGCATTTGAAGAAGCAACTTACCCCGCCACGGGGGGCATGAAAGCCATGAAGAATTCACCCCATCTTAAGGGTATTTGAAGAAAAATGTACCCCGCTTTAGAGGCATTTGAAGAAGAAACATACACCCCGCCTGGGGGCATGGAAGCCGTAAAGAATACACCCCACCTGGGGCACAGAAGCAAAGAGGCATACCCCCCGACCTAGGGGGGGCAAATGAAGAGAAGTTGTACCCCAACCTGGGGGCACATTAAGAGAAATACACCCCAGTCCGGGGGCATTAATGAGAAAAGAAGAGTAGAACAAAAAGAACAGTCATGAGGTGGACGTGATCTTTGCACCCGCCTCTTCACAATAAAAAAGAAGGAAAAGAGAGAAGAAAAGAAAGTGAGTCTTGAGGTAGACATGGTCTTTCACCCTCTACCTTCAGCCATCCAACAAATAAACTTCTCATGTGGTCGGCGTCACAACCTTTCATCTACGCCGACAAACACTCAGCCATCGGGGCTTCAATCTGACAGATACTCAGCCATCGGGGCTTTAAATCGAAAGATGTTCAGCCATCGGGGCGCCAACCGAAAGATGTTCCGCCAATGGGGCGTTAAACCGAAATATGTTCCGCCATCAGAGCGTTAAACCGAAAGATGTTCCGCCATCGGGGCATTAAACCGAAAGATGCACAAACATCGGGGCTTCAACCGAAAGATGTTCAGCCATCGGGGCTTCAACCGAAAGATGTTCAGCCATCGGGGCGTTAAACCGACAGATCTTTAGCCATCGGGGCATTAAGCTGAAAGACGTTCAACCATCGGGGCTTCAACCGATAGATGTCCAGCCATCGGGGCTTCAAGCCGACAGATGTTCCGCCATCGGGACATTAAACCGAAGGATGTTTAGCCATCGGGGTTTCTAGCCGACAAACATTCAGCCACCAGGGCTTCGACCAATAGATGTTCGACCATCGGCCCCCGGGGTGACAGCTATCCAATTATCGGCCTCTGAGTTGACAACTACTCCACCATCGGCCTCTGAGCCGACAGCTATCCAATTATCGACCTCCGAGTCGGCAGCTATCCAATTATCGGCCTCCGGGTTGACAGCTATCTCATTATCGGCCTCCTAGCCGACAGCTACCCCATTATCGACTTTTAGGCCGACAGCTTTCTGATCATTGATATTTGAGCCGACAGCTACCCCATCGGCCCATGAGTCGACAGCTTTCTAATCATCGGTCCATGAGCCGACAGCTACCCCATCATCGGCTTCTAGGCCGACAGCTTCCTGATTATTGGCTTCTAGGTCGACAGCTTCCCAAATTAAAGAATAGACCCTTTCACTTTGGTTCGGATCCTTCCCCAGCCAGAGAATTAAAGAATAGACCCTCTCACTTGGTTCGGATCCTTCCCCGGCCAGAGAATTAAAGAATAGACCCTTTCACTTTGGTTCGGGTCCTTCCCTGGCCAGAGAATTAAAGAAGAAACCCTTCCACTTTGGTTCGGATCCTTCCCCCGGCCAGAGAATTAAAAAAGAAACCTTTCACTTTGGTTCAGATTCTTCCCCGGCCAGAGAATTAAAGAATAGACCTTTCACTTTGGTTCAGATCCTTCCCCGGCCAGAGAATTAAATAATAGACCCTCTCACTTTGGTTCGGATCCTTCCCCGGCCAGAGAATTAAAGAATAGACCCTTTCACTTTGGTTCGGGTCCTTCCCCGGCCATAGAATTAAAGAAGAAATCCTTCCACTTTGGTTCGGATCCTTCCCCCGACCAGAGAATTAAAGAAGAAACCTTTCACTTTGGTTTGGATTCTTCCCCGGCCAGATAATTAAAGAATAGACCTTTCACTTTGGTTCGGATCCTTCCCCAGCTAGAGAATTAAAAATGGAGACCTTTCATTCTGGTTCAGATCCTTCCCCCGGCCAGAGAACAAAACGAGACCCTTCTCTTTGGCTCTTGTAGCCCACTTCACCAACCTTTGGCCCTTGTAGCTTGCTTCTCGGCTCTCGCAGCCCGCTTTCCCAATTTCGACCTTTGCAGCCTGCTTCCCCGATTTGGCTCCCGTAACCTGCTCCCCGATTTTTGGCTCTCGTAGCCTGCTTCCCAACTTCGGCTCTCGGAGCCCGCTTTCCTGATTTCGGCTCTCGTAGCCCACTTTCCCAATTTCGGCTCGTGTAGCCCGCTTCACCAACCTTTGGCCTTTGTAGCATGCTTGTCGCCTCTCGTAGGCCCCTTTCCCAATTTCGGCTTGCATCCCGCTTCCCAATACCTTTGGCTCTTGTAGCCCGCTTCCCAGAATTCGGCCTGCACGGCCCTCTTCCCATAACTTCGGCTCTTACAGTCCGCTTCCCAATACCTTTAGCTCTTGTAGCCTGCTTCCCGAAATTTGGCTCTCGCAGCCCGCTCTCCTCAATTTTGGCTATTGTAGCACACTTTCAATATCAGCTTCGGCTTTTATAGCCCGCTTCCCCAATGTTCTTTTGTCCCTTTGCGGTCTCCTTCCTCAGCACCTTAGCCGCGACATTGATTCTGTATGCACATACAAGATACATATACGTAACGACAGTATGTTCTTACGCAAAAAAAAAGAGAGACCAAAAAAAGAGACAAAAAAATTACCTGGCTGCCCTGCTTGCATGCTTACTTATAATATAGAATAACACACTTCCTTGAAATTTTCTAGGACCATGTTTCCTTGCTAAATAATGTTGCCCCGATTCCGGATGCACATGCGTCATGGCATACGCTAGAAGAGAACCCAATTATGACAGGTGCACACGTCAAGGGGAAGAGTCATGGCTAAATTGCTAAGCCCAACTCACAACATAAACCTGAGGCAACACTCCCCCACTTCACGCTTAATGTGTTCAATGGTCTTCAACCATAGGGATTGCCCGACTTTCTTCTTAGCACTCTACGGAGACTTAAATTCCTACACTCGCGTGAAAGGTAATCGTGAGGAAAAAGCTGTCTACCCCCACTTAAAAAAAAATTTACGTAAAAAAAGAGAAACGTGAATCTGAGTAGTCGGGAATCTCCATTGAGACACATGAGGAGACTCGCACGAAATGGTGAAGTGAATTTCAATAAGGACGAAGTCTAGTAACCGGGAATCCCCATTGAGACACATGAGGAGACTCGCGCCAAATGATGGAATCCGTAATAGAATTATAATAAGGACAAATCCTAGTAGCCAGGAATCCCCATTGAGACATGAGGATGTAAGGATTCGGTTAGCCCGGTTCGGGCAACGCAGCGGATAATAAAAATTTATATACCAGAACCCGACTTGATGGAATCCTAGAATCGTGCTCTAATCGATGCAATAAAACTCCCAACCCCTAATTACGGGTTGTAGATCTTTACCTTGCGCGGAACGACGCTGTCCACTGTGCCCGATGCAGATTCTCATGAACGTCGAGCCGCACAGATGTACGGCCTCTAGAGCTGAATCACACGGATCCTTGCACGGTGATGGTATCCTCCCATACTTCCTCCGCGCACACAAACCGCGGATCCTCCAAACACTATTCTTCTTCCCTAAGCTTCCCCCTTCAAGAGAGAGAGAGAGCTATTGGGGAGAGAGAGAGAGCAATAGGGAGGAGAGGGGAGGAGAGAAGCTTTTCTTCTCTCCTTTTAATGCTTGGCTAAAAAAGAGAAGAAGAGCTTCTTCCTATGTCAGATGCATATATATAATGGTTGAGCTCTTTCTAAAAGAGCCCCTAAGAACTAATATTGTATATGTATCCTTTCATATTATTGTACATATATATTAAGCCCTTCTTATATTCCTTTCCAAAAAGAATTGAAAGCTTTTAATATATACGTCTGTACAATAATATCCAGTCACCCGAGAACACATTGTGTGTGATTCTCTAGGCCCATAGTCACTCTAGTTTAAGGTCCATTAACTTTTAATTCCTAATTAGAAGTAAATTAAACTCATTATTCACTTCTACTAGAGCCGAATAATAGTTTAATTTATTTCGAACCTTTGATCACGTTGGGTCAAGCAAATCCGCGTGATCCTAGAGAACGCATGGTTCAAACCACCCTGTCTGGTGTTATGACCACCAATTGGGCACTAGCCCAATTGTGTAAAATTCGGGCCCATGAACTCAATGAGCTAGAAATCTAGATAGATTATTAAAGAACCCTTAGAAAATTCATAACTTAACATAGGAAAATCAAAATTAGGTGAAACTGAAGCCTATACGATGACCATTGGGTAAGGAACAATTTTGGTGCAGAGTATAAGTTCTGAATAATAGGCCTAATAGGAGATAATAAGGAGTTTATGATAATGGGTGGAAATAGTTGCAGAAAAATGCTCACCAGTTGAAATAAGGATATCTCAGCCCAAAGTCAACCAAATGAGATGAAACTTGTCCCATTAGAAAGGTTGGGCCCTTGACCCAAACTCTTTTGTTGAGGTGGAAACCCAATTCGCATCAGAACCCATGGTCCTGAGCCTATTGCTCTCAACTATCACGAAGAGGTGTGACTATTGAGCGAATTCGTACGTAATTAATGGGAAATTCATAACTTTGTTTTTAATTAATTAAATTACCTAAAACTAAGGCCATAATTTCGCATTGGATGTCATCCACATCTTCTATGTTGAGGTCGAGGCCAAATAATGCCTGGATGCTAGAGTTATACCCAGATTACCTCGGGCTACCAAAAGGTCGCAACTGGAATAAAGGAGAATAAATGATAATATTGCAAAAATCATAACTCGGGCTAAGAATAAGGAAATTCGATGAAAGCATGACCCAGGGTTAGATCAAGAAGTCCTCTTTATTTCATATGAAGACATCCCAATCCAAATCCCAATGGAAGAACGTACCCACTCACATTTATGACCAGGTAGACGAAGGGTCACGACTGGAATAGACTTGGAATAATGATTAATATTACGAAAATCATAACTCATGCTAGCGTCGATGAAACTCGATGAAACCATGACTTAGAGTTAGATCTAGAAGTTATCTTTATTTTATAGGAAGACATCCCAATCTAATTCCAAACAAAAAAGGTGCGTCTACTAACATTTCTAATCAGCAGTCGAAGGGTCACACATGTTCAAACCCGAAGGGATTTTTAGCATTAACCCCTCTTTAAGCCAACTACCTTGGGGCTGGGTTGAACCTTGCTGGACGTGAGAAAGGCCTTGGGAGGCTTGAAACCTATATAAAGAAGTGGGTTCCAAGGGTGATCAGCCTTTTACAACACCTATCCTCAACACCCACCACCTACGGTTTCTCTTGGGCAAGGAAGAGAAGTGAGGAACCTTGGCATTTCATAAAGGGTGAACCTGTAGTGAAGTCTTGGGTGGATCTGGGGTGTGGAACTCATCCTCGGATTGGATGGAAAAGCTTTAGGTGGATCTGGGGTGTGGATTTCATCCCCAGATCGTCGATTAACATCTCAAAGGTAGGCACCTAACCTCAAACTTTAGGGGTCAATACTGCATTAGAACGGTTTTAAATATATTTTATACACTTTAAAAGGGGATTAAGGGCACATGGGGACCACCACCATGTTCATTTTGATTTTCGATTTCATCAAGTTTTGGGCTTCCACGTGTTACCTCTGTGTCTCTAAGGAATTGCACAGCCCCTGGGAAGGTCAGTCTTTGAGGCAAGGTCTGTACACATTTCATATGGTTCATAGTAGGGTCTGTGCATATTTCATGATGATCGTGGCAAGGTCTGTGTACAGTTCATATGTTTCATGGCAAGGTCTGTGTACATTTTGTTGTGTCCCCTGTGGTTCTGGAGTTTTGATGATGACATATATTATGTCTCATTATGTTTACATCCTTGATGATATAATCCTGTTGCATTATGAGAAACTGTCAGAACAGGGTTGAGGATGTCTCACAGGTCATGAAGTTAACCCAAGTCAAAGAGTCAAAGTTAAATCATGACAGGTAAGGTGAATGCTCAGATCAGGTAATGCTTTAATTAGTTCTCCTGCATACATTCAGTTCATGTCTGCTATATGCATTCAATTCATTGGTTCATGTTTATTGTGCATTGCCTCACATCAAGTCTAGACATCCTGGTTGCATTCTAAGTCTACACAACATGCTAGGTCGGTCTTCAAAGTATGTACATTGATCTTCAAGGCATCGAGTCTATACACTGGACTGTGCTTCATGCATTGGCCAAGTCTGTTTAGTTAGTATGGACAGTAGTGGGTCGACCCACCCCTACTGATGCGTCGACCCATCAGAACACTGACTGTCTGGGTTTCAAAGTCTATACATTGGCTCATGGTCTACAAGTCGATACAGAGTCTTCATCTTCTGAAGTTTGTACAGCCAGTCACTTAACAAAGTCTGTACAGTGTCTCATATTGGCAAAGTCTGTACATCGTCTGGTCTGTGGATGCTTTGTCCTTTTGAAGTCTATACACTAGATTGTTAGCCCTTCAACTCTATACATTCGAGTGTTAACCTTTAAGTCCATACAACGCTTCAGACTAAAGCCTGTACATCAGACAGTGTTCAGGCGAAGTCTATACATCAGTCCTCAAGTGTTACAAGTCTGTACATTGGCCATCAAAGCCTTCAAAGTCTGTACATCCGTCAAGACTCTCAAAGTCTGTACCGCCTGCTTTGTCGATTCATATTTCAAAGTCTATACAACGTGGGCTTCAGTTCTTCAAGTCTACACATCATCAGTTGAACGTCAAGTGTATACGTTGCAGCGTCAACTCATTGGGCTGCAGCGTCAACTCAGCAAGTATGCACATCGCCATTAGACTTTCAAGTCTACACACTGGAAGCTCTTCATTTGATTGAGTCTATACATTATCCTAGGCTAAGTGTGTACAACGTCTCATTCATGCTTTGATTAATGAAGTCTGCACATCAGTCTTCACTTTCTAAGTCTGTACAGCCGTTGGGTTTGGACTCAGAGTCTGTACACTCGATTTACCTTTGAATTGGTTAAGTGTGTACATTGAGCCTCTCACTTAGCGTCTAAGGCAAGGTCTACATGTTGCTACAGTAACGAAAGTCTATACATCTGACTGTGCAGTGTCTTAGCCTTCGTCTCACATTCTTCAAGTCTACACATTGGGTTTTCACATGAAGTATGTACAGCTGTTCACTGTTGAAGTCCATACACTGGTCTTCAAATCTAAGTCTGCACTTTGGTCTTCGATTTCAATGTCTATACATTGGGCTTTTACATGAAGTCTATACATTGTTGTTTGCATTGCAAGTCCATACATCCTCAGCTGAACCCCATGTCCATACAACGACACTGTAGCTTGCATAGCTCATGTCTGGTCATTGGTCTTCATCTCCTGAAGTCTAGACATTGGAAAGTATATACACTGAGCTCACAAGAAGACCTCCAAGTCTATACACTCTCTCAGTGTACATACTTGCCCATTTGCTGTTTTAGAGTATATACACTCGGTGTTATAAGATTTAAATAACCACTTATTCTATGTTATGATTATAAGATTTTTTGTGTGTATAGGGTTAACGCAGAATGACCACAGCGTCCACGCAGCAAGTATACTAGTAGAAGTATTAGCTGCTGGAACACATCACTGCGTCAACGCCACGGCCTGGTAGCGTCCACACAGCAAGCAAACAAGCTAAAGCTTTCACAATTTCTTCTATTGCGTCAACGCCACAAACAAGCAGCGTCGACGCAGCAGTTAAAGTAGCAGAGACTCTTACAAGCGATGAAGCCTTCACAAAATCTTCCACTGCGTCAACGCCATCAACAAGCAGCGTCGACGCAGCGGCTTAAGAGATGCCAGTATAGAAATGTACACGTTCGTGCGTCAACGCCACCAACTGGCAGCGTCGACGCAGCAGTCCAAGAAAGGGACGACCTATCTCTGGCTGCCTTCAATACGTCAACACAGCACGCCCATATGTTGAAGGCTTGATCACTGGACTGCCGATACCATTGCGTCAACGCAGCAGGCTGATGGAGTCGACGCAGCGGTTAAAAAGGTTGAAGATCTATGATGGCTGCATCAACCCTTTGGAGCAAGTGAGTTGACGCCATCTAACTCCAGTTGCTGAGCGTACTGGTGCTTGGCACGTGATCCGAGGATAAGGAGAGTGCCCAGATGAGGACACGTGGTCTGACAGCCTGCTGGATGCTGCCACGTGGTCCGAATTTTTAGGGCGGGAACTGTGGAAGCCACACGCGCCCTGCTGCTGGTATATAATGAATCCTTCGACTTCAGATGAAGATTGATCGAAGTAGAAGCCTGAAGAGCAGAAAGCCCTTCGATCCAGAAAAAGAGAAAAAGAGGAAAAGAGAGGAAGAAGAGATAGAAGAGAGAAGCCGTGAAGAGAGAGCAGTGAGTGAGAGATTAGGAGAGTAGAAGAGAAAGAAAGAGAGATAGAGAGTGAGAGATTTGGAGAGCAGAAAAGAAAGAAAGAGAGAAAGAGAGTGAGCGAGAGAGCTCGTGGAGAAGAAGGAAGAAGCTGTTTGAAGATATGTCTTCACTGGACCGTGGATTAGATCCAGGCCAGTCAGCTCCGTTGAGAGCCACATTGTGCATTTCGTTTTACAGCTTTCTGATTGCTGTGTCATTTTCCTTTATTGTTTTCCTGTGTTTTCTGATCATCTTTGTTCTTCCGATTGCCCTGTTGGGGGTCGGGTTCCTCCTGTTGGTTCAGGAGAAGGGAGATCTGATCTCCAGGTTGCAAGTGACAGGTTGTCACTTGTGGGTTGCCCTCTGGTTAGAGGAAGGGAGGCTAGTCCTCCGGTTCTGGGCTTGTGGTTGCAAGTCCAGTGGTCCCTCTTGGTCTGGAGGAAGAGAGGTCTTCGACCTCTAGTTTCCAAGTGGCTGGGAGTCACTTGGGTGTCCCTCTGGTTGGGAGGAAGAGGGGAGGCTGTTCCCCTGGTCAAGCTGTGTGGCAGCAACTGTTTGCAGACTGAGTCTGCTAGGTTCTAGCATTTGCTAGTGAAGCCTCACTCCGGTTGGGAGTGAGGGGTGGATGTAGGTCTGTGGACCGAACCACCTAAAAATTATCTTGTGCAGTGGTCTGATTGTTTGCTTAGCTTCCGCTAGATGCTTGAATAGGTGCGCACCAAGTGCTTGTATTTGAGTTGAATTGAATTGGTTCTACTCTGTGGTTTATCTCTTGCATCCTAGTTTTTATTTGGCCATTATTCATAGAGGGATACATTCACCCCCCTCTGTATCCGGGCCTAGCACCCTAACAATTGGTATCAGTGCAGGTTGTCTGCTTAGAAGGTCCAGCGATCTGTAGATTCGATCCTGCTGTCTTGGTGCTTCATTATTCCTGTTGCATTTATCTGATCAGCTTTCATGGGTGATCCACCGGTTTTCAATGGTTCTAATTTTAATGCCTGGTTTATCAGTTTACGAAATTATGTTGATGCAGTTAATCCTGATCTGTGGAAATTAATTTCACAAGGTCCTCACACATTACCAAAGAAAGTGTCCAAATGGACCAACAGCCACAGATCAAAGGATGGAGAAAATCAGAAAGCCTTCAATCTGATGAAAGTAGCCACTGACAGAGCCTTACACTCTTATTTTTATGATTGCAGGTCTGCCAAGGACATCCTGGAGGAGCTGAAGCTAACTCACAGGTTAAATGAAGACAACTGCATGATGGCTAAAGGAAGTATTCCTAGCAGCAGCCAAAATGAAGAAGAAGATGATGAGGAGGAGGTAAACATCTTCGAGAATTTTTCTTTAGATGATTGGGAGAATGCATATGCTGAGCTGTTTGAGTCTCATGAACAATTAAGAAAACGATACAAGAACTTGAAAAAGAAAAGTGATCAGGGTAGTTCAAGTTCACCATGTGAAAATTGTTCAAAGATGAAGCAATCTCATGATGCCTATTTGTCAGATATCCATATGCATAAAAACCAGAATGAAAAATTGATGAATGAACTTAAATGTGTTTGCTCTGAACTAAGTAGACTGAAATCTGAAAATGAATGTCTTGAGAAATAATGTGAAAAACTCCAGATTCAAACAATATGTTCGGTTAAATCTGCATGCAATGAGTGCCCATTCCTCAAGGAAATAAATGAAAATCTTCACTCAAATTTAGAATGGCATAAGGAGTTTATTGTTTCTCTAAAGGAAGAAAACAAAGGTCTGTTAAACAAGATTCTGGAGCTTGAACAGATAGAGGAAGAGTTGAATGATAAAATGAGCTCAATAAAAATTGATAAAGACTCTGTTGAAGAAATTGAAAATCTGAAATCAAATAATGACAAACTAATTCAAGAGGTTGAAGGTTTGAAGCAGTTGAACACTGCTATGTCAGAGAAACTTCTTCTCTTAGAAAAAGGAAAAATTGTTTACATTGAAGAGTCTGAAAAATTGAAAAATCTGGAACAAGAAATTGAGGAATGTAAAATTACAAACAAGGTGCTAAGCGAATGTGTAACTTGCAATGAACAAGAGATTGCCAGTTATGAAATACACATCATTTCTTTGGAAAATGAAATTGAAGATTTGAATAATTCCTTGTCAAAATTTGTGGACGGAAAAGATAATCTGGACAAAATTCTAGGAACTAAGGTAAATTTTTAGAAAGAAGGGTTGGGCTATAATCCCTCAAATAAGAAGAGTTTTCAAAACAAAGTTCAAACTTCCTTTGTTTCCAGCTCAACCTCTCACAGCCCTCAGAACCTTCCAGGTTATCAGTCTACTGCTCAAGAGAAAATAACAGAAAAACAGAAAGAAAAGCATCAACATGTTCCTCTTCCCACTCTGCATGTTCACCCACTCACTCGCATGCATCTAGAAAGAAAATGATCTGTCACTTCTGTCACAAATATGGACATTTGATGCATGAGTGTAATTTGATGGAAAAAGATGACCTAGCAGCTGCTCAAAACAATTAGGGTAGAAATCATGTCCTTAGGGAAAAGAAAATTCATTGTTATAACTGTGGAAAAATAGGACATGTTGCTGCACAATGCTGGTTAGGCCCTCATAGAAATACCTTTTCTAATTGTTCTCATTGTGGAAAACAAGGCCATACAGTCAAGGACTGTTGGCATGCTCAGGGAAGAACTTTCTCTCAGAATATAAAACTCCCTGCAAATAGAAATATTTTTGGAAGAAATAAAACTATTTTTAAAGAAAAGAGTATGGCATGCTTTGAATGTGGAAAATTTGGCCACCGAGCTTCGGAATGCTGGTGGGCAGGTAAAGGTAAACCAAAATCTCATGCAAGTAACAGAAATCTTCATGCCAATGCACATAAAATTTATGTTCAGAATAATGCACACAGATTCCATGCTAACAATGTTGTGAATAAAAAGAATTCAAGATCTGCTGTTTCCTGTCATTATAGTGGGCAGGTTGGGCACTCCATGAGTGAGTGTAATTTAATGAAGTCTGATGACTTACATGCCCAAAGAATGTGGAAAGCACCTATCAGAGGTGTTACTAACAAAGTAGGACCCAAGAAGTCTTGGGTACCTAGAAACACAAAATGAGATCTGTGCTTTGCAGGTATGCCTTGGGATGAGGAATAAAAGGGGGTCAAATAAACCAAGGCATCCAAAGTATGGTGAACCCCAACTCTGCTGATTAAATGTTTCTTCACCTGAATTTTTTTTTGTTTTAATTGAACATCATGCTTAATATGTCAATGCATACATGTCCAGAACTGCATCTGCCTTTTGTAATTTCCTTTTATCATGCACTGGTGCATACATGAGTTTAAAGAATGTATGCATTTGATGCATACATATGTTAATTGCAGTTAGTTGATATTTGTTAAAATGCATAATCTCTGAAAACAAATTGCATTCTAAAAAATCTGAAAAGGTGAGTTGAGTAAGTCTGTTGCTTGGATGATGTCTCATGCTTAAAAATGTCATCTGCACATTTGACATGCACATGAATCACAATTGCATTTAAGTGGCACAGTGTTAGCTAAAAGATGCATGTAGAACTGCATATGCATTGGATTGTCATGCATGACTCTTGGTATATAAATAGTAAGATACTAAAGGGCAGATGAACTCTGTCTGGAAGTGCTTACTATGTGTGAGGTAGTCTTTAGACCAAGTCCTCCGCCTGATACCATAGGTCAGAGTTGCATACATTTAGGAATGTTAGATCATGCATACATTTAGGGGGAGCATTATTCATATTCTACCATCTGAACTTCCCATCTTCAGATTGAACTGCTATCTTGCCTAAATCCCTGTGATGAATGTGTAATGCAACACATTTCAGCTTCCTGCTTCAACTGTTATCAGCCATCTTCACTCATCCTATTCATTGGTATCATCTGTTGAGTTGGCTGTTCCCAAAAATGTTTCGGCCTTTCCTGAAAACTCAGAAAGAATTCTCTGTACATATCCTGATCATAAATCTGAAAAATAACTTAAACAAGAATATTCTATTATATAGGATTATGAATGTCTGATTCTTTCAGCCGGTTGATGTTTCATGTATGTCTTGTGTTTGCTTATGAACATATCTTGAAAATATCTGAATTGGTCTTAATAAACTTTAACCAACATTTTCATGTTGAGTCTTTTAAACTCTTCTGAATTCTAAAAATTCTGAAATCATGATATTCCTTGATTGATATGTATGAAATTAGTATTGATTTTTAAACATCTGAGAATATGGATTATGTCTAAGGGTAAATCTTATCAGAGCAATGACCTTGGTCACTGAGAAATCATGTCCAAAGGACTGTGTCATGAGGTGCCATAGTTAACTCTGCTTAAAAATGATTGATAATCTGGCAGAGCAATAGCATGCACACTGAGAAATACATCTCACTCATCAAAGAAATGATCTGTAGTGTGTCATGAAGTGTAAATGCAATCTCTGTTCCTATGAAGCATGACAGTTAGTCCATCCAAGTGCTTAGGGATACTGGCGTCTAAACAACGTGTATCCTCTAGTTACAAGGGTGTACTAAACTCAAGTGCTCATGAAGAATGTTATGAAAATTGCTGCTAATCCAGTATACCATTTGAAAGATATGTCCAAAAGAAATATTCTATTGGAACCCTTGACAGAAATAAATATTTTTCTTATGTGTTTAACTTCATTACTATTGATTGCATCTCTTAAAGGAATCTTTAAAATTAAGTGAGTAAGGAAGAAGAAGGTTAAACAAGACTGTCAATGTGAAAGCAAGGTTCACCTTTATTAAAACTGATTTCAGATATGAGTACAGAAAGCTTATGAACAAGCCTTGCATACATCATATTCTGATCTGACTTGTCAATGAAGATCATTCATAAATCTCTATAATAGAAGAGTCTGAAATACCTATTTAATCAATTGATATCCCATTGAAAACCTTTCTCATTTATTCTGAGTGCCTTCTTTCTCAAAATGGACTCCATTATTTCAGACTTAACTGTTGATTTCTTTATCTCTTGTGCTTCATTCCAATCACTGTCCATCTAAGGGGGAGAACTTTTGCATGTCCCTGTGGTTCAATGTTCATTCAGGAGAGTATCTTGTCAGGGGGAGTTTTAGATGATAGTAACTCTGTTTACATAATAGCTCCTATTTCAAATTCTTAAACAGTCAATGACCACTCCATTCTTTTTGATGTTGACAAAGGGGGAGAATTTTTGGTGTGAGTCATTAGTCTTTATTGGTGCATGCATTAGTCATTATGGGTGCATGTTTATGAACTGTCACATGGTACTTCATAATCATCATGATGGACCTATTGCAATGACTCATAATATTGCCATCATCAAAAAGGGGGAGATTTTTGTGTCCCCTGTGGTTCTGGAGTTTTGATGATGACAGATATTATGTCTCATTATGTTTACATCCTTGATGATATAATCCTGTTGCATTATGAGAAACTGTCAGAACAGGGTTGAGGATATCTCACAGGTCATGAAGTTAACCCAAGTCAAAGAGTCAAAGTTAAATCATGACAGGTAAGGTGAATGCTCAGATCAGGTAATGCTTTAATTAGTTCTCCTGCATACATTCAGTTCATGTCTGCTATATGCATTCAATTCATTGGTTCATGTTTATTGTGCATTGCCTCACATCAAGTCTAGACATCTTGGTTGCATTCTAAGTCTACACAACCTGCTAGGTCGGTCTTCAAAGTATGTACATTGATCTTCAAGGCATCGAGTCCATACACTGAACTGTGCTTCATGCATTGGCCAAGTCTGTTTAGTTAGTATGGACAGTAGTGGGTCGACCCACCCCTACTGATGCGTCGACCCATCAGAACACTGATTGTCTGGGTTTCAAAGTCTATACATTGGCTCATGGTCTACAAGTCGATACAGAGTCTTCATCTTCTGAAGTTTGTACAGCCAGTCACTTAACAAAGTCTGTACAGTGTCTCATATTGGCAAAGTCTGTACATCGTCTGGTCTGTGGATGCTTTGTCCTTTTGAAGTCTATACACTAGATTGTTAGCCCTTCAACTCTATACATTCGAGTGTTAACCTTTAAGTCCATACATCGCTTCAGACTAAAGCCTGTACATCGGACAGTGTTCAGGCGGAGTCTATACATCAGTCCTCAAGTGTTACAAGTCTGTACATTGGCCATCAAAGCCTTCAAAGTCTGTACATCCGTCAAGACTCTCAAAGTCTGTATAGCCTGCTTTATCGATTCATATTTCAAAGTCTATACAATGTGGGCTTCAGTTCTTCAAGTCTACACATCATCAGTTGAACGTAAAGTGTATACGTTGCAGCGTCAACTCATTGGGCTGCAGCGTCAACTCAGCAAGTATGCACATCGCCATTAGACTTTCAAGTCTACACACTGGAAGCTCTTCATTTGATTGAGTCTATACATTGTCCTAGGCTAAGTGTGTACAGCGTCTCATTCATGCTTTGATTAATGAAGTCTGCACATCAGTCTTCACTTTCTAAGTCTGTACAGCCGTTGGGTTTGGACTCAGAGTCTGTACACTCGATTTGCTTTTGAATTGGTTAAGTGTGTACATTGAGCGTCTCACTTAGCGTCTAAGGCAAGGTCTACACGTTGCTACAGTAACGAAAGTTTATACATCCGACTGTGCAGTGTCTTAGCCTTCGTCTCACATTCTTCAAGTCTACACATTGGGTTTTCACATGAAGTATGTACAGCCGTTCACTGTTGAAGTCCATACACTGGTCTTCAAATCTAAGTCTGCACTTTGGTCTTCGATTTCAATGTCTATACATTGGGCTTTTACATGAAGTCTATACATTGTTGTTTGCATTGCAAGTCCATACATCCTCAGCTGAACCCCATGTCCATACAACGACACTGCAGCTTGCATAGCTCATGTCTGGTCATTGGTCTTCATCTCCTGAAGTCTAGACATTGGAAAGTATATACACTGAGCTCACAAGAAGACCTCCAAGTCTATACACTCTCTCAGTGTACATACTTACCCATTTGCTGTTTTAGAGTATATACACTCGGTGTTATAAGATTTAAATAACCACTTGTTCTATGTTATGATTATAAGATTTTTTGTGTGTATAGGGTTAACGCAGAATGACCACAGCGTCCACGCAGCAAGTATACTAGTAGAAGTATTAGCTGCTGGAACACATCACTGCGTCAACGCCACGGCCTGGTAGCGTCCACGCAGCTAGCAAACAAGCTAAAGCTTTCACGATTTCTTCTATTGCGTCAACGCCACAATCAAGCAGCGTCGACGCAGCAGTTAAAGTAGCAGAGACTCTTACAAGCGATGAAGCCTTCACAAAATCTTCCACTGCGTCAATGCCATCAACAAGCAGCGTCGACGCAGCGGCTTAAGAGATGCCAGTATAGAAATGTACACGTTCGTGCGTCAACGCCACCAACTGGCAGCGTCGACGCAGCAGTCCAAGAAAGGGACGACCTATCTCTGGCTACCTTCAATACGTCAACGCAGCACGCCCATATGTTGAAGGCTTGATCACTGGACTGCCGATACCATTGCGTCAATGCAGCAGGCTGATGGAGTCGACGCAGCGGTTAAAAAGGTTGAAGATCTATGATGGCTGCGTCAACCCTTTGGAGCAAGTGAGTTGACGCCATCTAACTCCAGTTGCTGAGCGTACTGGTGCTTGGCACGTGATCCGAGGATAAGGAGAGTGCCTAGATGAGGACACGTGGTCTGACAGCCTGCTGGATGCTGCCACGTGGTCCGAATTTTTAGGGCGGGAACTGTGGAAGCCACACGCGCCCTGCTGCTGCTGCTGCTGGTATATAATGAATCCTTCGTCTTCAGATGAAGATTGATCGAAGTAGAAGCCTGAAGAGCAGAAAGCCCTTCGATCCAGAAAAAGAGAAAAAGATTGTTGAACCCCCTGTGTGAATATTCTAATAGTTGATTTTTGATGATGACCAAACACTATATTAGACTAGAACTTTTGATGGGTGAATAAATTTAGTCTAACTCATTTTGAAATGCTTTACTATATATCACCTTTTCTTTCTCTTGGTTCATGAATTACTAATGTTACCAGTGATATACTTGCAGGATCAAGATCATCTATCTTGAGTAAGTGCTTTGAGTCATGTTTGTCAAAGTTTTAATCTAACTCCATTTTTGTGTTCGTACAGAAATCTGGAATGAAGTTAAAATCCTAAAACAATTGAAGAATGATTGGTGAGATCCACACAAAACCTTAACCCTTGCTTAGTTAATTTTCTTCATTAGTTGTCATGGGTTGATCCTTGTTCATATCCAGCTCACGGAATTCATTAACTTGTTTATTTTGATGGGGTGGACCCCAAGGGTCATCCCCATGGTGGCTGTTAGCCTTATTCCTTCTTTATGTTAAGAAGTTGTTTGTGGGTCGACCCCATGGGTCGACCCATAGGTGCTCCTGAACCCACAGGTTTTCAGTTTTGTGCATAACGTGTGTGGGTCGACCCAATGGGTCGACCCTTTTTGGCACCCGAAACTTTCGGGTAACTCACAGTTTTTGGTTTTTGGAAAGAATGCGCTATGGGTCGACCCCATGGGTCGACCCCTGGAAAATATTCTTGTCGGGCTTTTAACCCGTGCGTCGTGGGTCGACCCAATGGGTCGACCCATAGTGTTACGGACCGGCAGTCCGGTTCGTGATCCGTTTCGCGGCCACCATTTTTATTCCTCGTTTTGCCCTAATGTTGGGAGATCCGAGGTTCCATCTTGTCACACGTGTCCCCTCTCCTTGGGACTATAAATAACAATGATTAGGGCATCCCAAAGGTAAGGAGAAAAAAAGGGAACATTCGACCTAATGGTGTTTTTGTCTTGTAGGAAGAAGAAAGCTCGCGGGAGCCCTTCCATGCGCAGATAGATGCCTTCCTCTTCGAAAATGGGTCGATCCCCGTGCTGATCAGATGCATCCTGAGCAAGAACCGAAGCTCTCCTTCCTTATTTGAAGCCGGGCAACTAGGATCTCGAGCTGCACATCAATATCTGGGATTCTTCATGAAGATCTGTCCTCATCCGACCGCATCAACCAAGCTATGAAGAACTACAGCTACACCATCATTTGAAAGGGGGATTTCTGGCGATTTCAAGATCCTTATTCCATTTATCCTGTTCATTCTATTTCTAGTCTGAAGAATCATTGTGTATTTGAACTTCTATCTTGAACGAAATACTCTGTGTGTGTGTGTGTGTTTGTTGGTCGCAGAGCATGCGTGTGTGTGGCTGTGTGTTTCACAGCGTGTGTGTGTGTGTGTGGGTTTTCACTCTTTAGTGGAAGCTTTCCTCACATTGTGAGGGGTGGACGTAGGGGTCACTGTGGTGAACCTGAACCACCTTAAATTCTATTGTTCATCATGGTTTGCTTCTACGTTATTACACGAGTGGGCTTCTAGTCGAGTTGAGTGTCATTCATATCTCGTCCTTTCAGATCTCATTACATCTCCGCTGTTCGTGTGTTTTCATCATCGGGTGAGAAGAGTGTTTTTCAATCATTATCCTTCCATTTCATCTTCTGGAAAAGTTGGTTGTTAAATTTTTATTGCCAATCAATTCACCCCTCCCCTCTTGATTGCCATCTACCGGGGACAACAATTGGTATCAGAGCACGGTCTCTGATTTTTACTGATCTCACGATCTTAGAGTAAGATCCAGTAAATGGCAAACAAGGGGCAGATGCCCGAAGGGCACTCTATACATAGACCTCCGTTCTTCGATGGGTCAAATTATTCATATTGGAAGAATCGGATGTATGTATTCCTGAGGGCTCAGGAATTTGAAATTTGGCATGTTATCAGTAATGGTCCATATAAATTGTCTCCCAAAGAGGAAGAGTGGGGAGAAGATCATATCAAGAAGTGCATAGCTAATTTCGAAGCCATGAATATAATTCAATGTGCAATTCATCCAAACGAGTACTCACGAATTTCGATGTGTGCTTCCGCGCAGGAGATGTGGAACAAACTTCGTTTAATGTATGAAGGAACATCAGAAGTGAAGGAGACTAAAGCGAATTTGCTCGTCCGGGACTACGAATTATTCATGATGAAGCCGGATGAAAACATTTCAGAAATGTTTGCTAGATTGTTGGAGATCACCAATGGGCTGAAGGCACTTGGGAAGGAATACTCCAACCAAGATCTTGTGAGGAAGGTATTAAGGTCCCTCTCATCACAGTGGCATACTAAGGCCACGGTCATTGAAGATTCAAAGAACCTTACCACTCTGACCCTTGATGAGCTAATTGGGTCATTAATGACCTATGAGCTGAACATAAAAAGGAATGAGGAAGATGTCAAGAAAAAGAAGCCGATCTCAAGCATGGCCTTGAAGACCAATCTCCAAAGATCGGATGACAGTGAAGATGGATCTGGTTCAAACAGTGAGGATGAAGAGCTGGTGGCCATGATAACACAAAGGGCCAGAAAATTCATTAGAAGGTCCAGAAGAGCAGGAGCTCCATTCAGAAGAGGGCCAAGGAAAATGATTCCAAGGAAGGGAGAAAGCAGCAAGAAAGAAGAGATTATCTGCTATGAATGTAAAAAACCAGGGCACATGCGTGGAGAGTGTCCCGAACTTCAGAAAAAACTCAAGAAAGGGAAGTTCAAGAAGCCTAAGGCAATGGTGGCAACGTGGAGCGATGAGGATGACACCGAAGACAAATCGGAAGATGAATTGGACGAGCTTGTCCAAACATTGTGTCTAATGGCGGATGATGAAGACTCCAATGAGGTACATTCTGAAACTGATGATCTCTCATGTGAGCAATGTGAAATTGCTTATGAAGCCTTGTATGACAAATGCAAAAAGTTAAAGTCTGAAAATAGAATGTTAAAGAAAAAGATTGACCAAAGCATGTCGAATGAATCTCCATGTCTGAAATGTGCTGAATTATCATCCAAGCTTGAAACACTATCTTACGACAATGAAATGCTCATTTCCAAAGTCATTTTGTTTGAAGAAGAACTAACATGTTTAAAAGAAGAACAACATAATGATGAAAAATCCATGAATGCCATTGAAGAAGTGAATGCAAAAGTCCAAGCCTTGGAAAAGGATAAAATGGAACTTGAAGAAGAAAAAGGGGTTTTAATGGATGAGGTGAAAGATCTGAAAGATTCACTAGCCAGATTTGTCAAAGGGAAGCAAAATCTAGACACCATGTTAGGAATGAGAGTGAACTTTAGAAAGGAAGGACTAGGCTATGAGCCATGCAACCAGAAAGCTTTCATAAACAAAACTCAAACTTCCTTTGTGAATGCTAATGCATCATCTTCATCATGTTCTTCACATAAAAAGAGTGAGAAATACATTCCAACTCACAAACCATTCGTGAATGATTACAAGAAAAGAAATCATAACAAAAAGGTTGTTTCATGCTTCTACTGTGGAATGTATGGTCACACCATGTATACATGTAGGTTAATGTTGGCTGATGAGAAACAATTTGCAAGAAAATCAATGTGGTTGAATAGATCAAGAGCTTCTAACCGATATGGACCCAAGCAAGCTTGGGTACCAAAATCATAGAAGTCTTCTTGTTTTGATGATATGTAGGTCTGCATGAAGGCTCAAAGAAACAAATGGTACCTCGATAGCGGATGCTCGCGACACATGTCCGGAAACAAAGAAATCTTTGCAGACCTCATGGAAAAGGATGGTGGACTTGTTCCCTTCGGGGGCAAGGACAAAGGAAAAATCGTTGGAGAAGGTAAGATTGGTAAGGGATCTCCTCATAGTGTGGAAAATGTTTTGTTGGTCAAAGGTCTCAATCATAACTTACTTAGTATTAGTCAACTTTGCGATAAAGGGTGCAATGTGATTTTTGACTCCATGCACTGCACTGTTATAAATAAAACCACACAGGGAATAATGTTCATAGGCGTTAGACAAAATAATGTATATATGATAGACTTAGATGACACATCACACAATAATCTTTGCTTAGTTGCAAATAACTCTGACAATGCTTGGTTGTGGCATCGCCGTCTTGGGCATGCCAGTTTTAACGTTCTTTCAAAGTTGTCCAGAAATGATTTAGTTGTTGGAATGCCAAAGCTGAAGTTTGAACCTGACAAAGTGTGTGAGGCATGCAGCAAAGGTAAGCAAACAAGAGCCTCTTTCAAAAGCAAGAATGATGTGACTACCACTAGGCCTCTTGAAGTTCTTCATATTGATTTGTTTGGTCCTAGTAGAACTCACAGTCTAGGTGGTAAGTTATATGGCTTTGTCATTGTAGACGACTTCTCACGATTTTGTTGGGTATACTTTTTGTCACATAAAAATGATGCTTTGAAGGAATTTGAAGGTTTTTGCAGGAAAGTGGAGATTGAGAAGGGATGTTCCATCAAGAGAATTCAAAGTGATCATGGTAAGGAGTTCGAGAACACTGATTTTGATGAATTTTGTAGGGAGCACGGATACTCGCATACATTTTCAGCACCAAGAACTCCAGAACAAAATGGCATCGTGGAGAGAAAGAACAGAACCCTTATTGAGATGGCTCGGACAATGCTAAGCGAGAACAACCTTCCTAGGTACTTTTGGGCGGAAGCCGTTAGCACGGCATGCTACATCATAAACCGAGCTATGGTAAGACCAATCTTGAGAAAAACCCCATATGAACTCTTTAAAGGTAAGAAGCCAAATATCTCTCACTTGAAACCAATTGGATCAATTTGCTATATTCTTAATAATGGAAAATCTGATTTGGGCAAATTCGATGCAAAAAGCGATCGCGGAATCTTTCTTGGGTACTCTCTTACTTCTAGAGCATATCGGGTTTATAACCTGAGAACTCTTGTTGTAGAGGAGAGCCCTCATGTTATTATAGATGAATCATGGAATGAGAATGTTGATAAAAGCTCAAAATTGCAGGATGAAGAAGAAGAAACCAGTGAAGAGATTCCACCAAAGGCGGCACAAGGTCAAGCAACTCTAGGAGAAGGATCGGAAAGCAAGGATGATGAAAATCAACAAGGACAGCAGCTTCCTCGACAATGGATTTTCCACAAAAGCCATCCCTCCGAGAATGTGATTGGTAATGTAGAAGATAGAGTGAAAACTCGATCTTCATCAAGGGAAGTTGACAATTTGGATTATCTAGCATTGTTCTCTCAATTTGAACCACACTCTCTTGATGAAGCCTTAAAGGATAATTCCTGGATCTTAGCCATGCAGGATGAACTACACCAGTTCCAAAGGAACAAAGTGTGGTTCCTTGTGCCACGTCCTAAAAGCCACTCCGTGATCGGAACCAAATGGATTTTCCGAAACAAGTTAAATGATCAAGGAGTGGTAATTAGGAATAAGGCCAGGCTTGTAGCCAAAGGCTATAGCCAAGAGATAGGAATTGACTTTGATGAGTCTTTTGCCCCTGTGGCAAGACTTGAGGCTGTAAGAATTCTTTTAGCATTTGCATGCCATCATGATATTAAACTTTTTCAAATGGATGTGAAAAGTGCGTTTTTGAATGGCTTCATACAGGAGGATGTGTATGTAGAGCAGCCTCCAGGATTTGAAGATCACGCTTATCCAGATTATGTTTACAAATTGGACAAGGTGCTTTACGGGTTGAAACAAGCTCCCCGCGCTTGGTACGACAGGCTGAGTTCTTTCCTTGTCGACAATGGGTTCAAACGTGGTAACATTGATCAAACCTTGTTTACCAAAGTAAATGGTAAGAAAGTTTTAATTGTTCAAGTGTATGTCGATGACATAATTTTTGGCTCTACTGACGTCACCTTGAGTGAAAATTTTGCCAAACTTATGCAAGGTGAGTTTGAAATGAGTATGATGGGAGAATTGACCTTCTTCTTGGGCTTGCAGGTCAAACAAATGGTGGATGGTATCTTCATATGCCAAAGGAAGTATGCTCGAGACTTACTCACAAAGTACAATTTCAGCAAGGTGAAACCTCAACCCACACCCATGTCAACCTCAATCAAACTCGATCAAGATGAGAAAGGTAAATCCGTGGATCAAAAGCTCTTTAGAAGCATGATAGGATCGCTGTTGTATTTAACTGCCAGCCTGCCCGACATTCAGTTTGCAGTTTGCTTATGTGCGAGATTTCAGTCTGATCCAAAAGAAACACATGTCGGCCGTGAAACGAATTTTTAGATATATTGCTGGTTCAGTACATTTGGGCTTATGGTTTCCGCGTAATTCGAGCTTTGAACTGATTGCTTATTCTGACACCGATTATGCGGGTTATAAAGTGGATCAAAAGAGCACCAGTGGGTATTGCCAGTTCCTTGGGGGGTGCATGATCTCATGGGCCTCCAAGAAACAAAATTCAGTGGCCTTGTCAACCGCCGAAGCCGAATATGTGGCTCTTGGTAGTTGCATTGCCCAGGTGCTTTGGATCCAACAACAATTGATTGACTACAGCATCTCCTTCAAAAACACCTTAATTTTGTGCGATAACACCTCTGCTATAAACTTGTCAAAAAATCCGGTTCATCACTCTAGAACAAAGCATATCGAAATCAGGCATCAGTTCATTCGTGATCATGTTTGTAAGGGTGATGTTGAAATAAACTTCATTGAAACAAATAATCAAATTGCCGACATATTTACCAAACCACTAAATGAAGAAAAATTTACATCTTTCAGGAGAGAGTTAGGGGTTTGTAGAATAGAGGAGTCGGATTCTTGAGGTTCTGCATTTTGCATCATACTTAGTGTTGCTAGCATGCATATCATGCATTTGTGTCTTTCATATAGTTGCATTCGATGGGTCTCCTTCTTCATGCATATGCACCATTTTGCTTGAATTGCAAATAAATTGAATTGTGTGAAATCTCCACCTTTGTATGAATTGCATTTCTTCTATTAAATATGTATGAACCCCTTCTTTGCACTCTTCTATGGCCACACTATTCTTTTTGGTTAAACAAGTGCATCTCTGTGGAGCTGATCAATCGAAATCTGAACTATGGAGAGTTTGGTAAATAAACTTCTAAGGGAATCTATCGCTTCCTTGAAACATCCTCCCCAATTGATTCAAACCTCAAATATATCTTATTTCCTTGACCTTCATATGTTCTAATCAGTGGGGAATTGAGCCTATCCTCCTTGGTACTCCATGTCTTCATTTTAAAAGGAAATCTCCATCAAAACAGGGGATGGGTCGACCCATGGGGTCGACCCCTGTCAGTTCGCTCTAAACCGGGGCTCGGGCTACCCGTGGGTCGACCCATCGGGTCGACCCATTATGGGCGGTCGCGGTAAAACGCGAACCGTCCCGTTTCGGAAAGGGCGTGAACGCCCTCTTCTTCAACCCTAACACTATAATAATGCCCCAGCTCCCTAGATCGACCAGCCACCACCTCTTGGAAGCCTTGAAACCCTCTCTTGCAACCCAAAGCCGCTCCAGCCCTAAAGGCGAGATCTAACCGGTGGCTACTCGCGGGTTCCTTCTTGGCTGCGTTCGCAAGCATCCATCTTCCTCCCAAATCCACGGAGGTAAGGCCATGGTATTTTGAGAGTCACTATTTCTGCGTGAGGGGCTCCTCTTCTCGAACCAACACGATCTAGAAAGCCTCTAGAGTCTCTAATCTGTCCGGTGATTCAGATGGCACCCAAAAGAAGGCCTTCTCGTCAGGGGGAGGAATCCAGCCGATCTGCTCGTCAGCGAGAGAGTTCCAGCCGCGCAAGAGAGATACGATCCAAGGATAAAGAGCTAGAAGCAATGAAATCACAAGCCTTGGCCTCCGGTAACAAAGCTGCTCACAGAAATATCCTCCGCTCTCGTGCAGTAGATTTTATGAACTTGGTTGAATACCTGCCAGGCTTAGTGGATATCATCTGTAGTCAACCTAATCTTGATCATTTCATGTCTGCACACCGTCGGGTCTATTACAAGCTGGTGATTCAGTTTTATGGCAATATGTCAATCAAGGCAAACAAGCAGTTTACTATTGTAAATGGTGAAGTGATCACCTTGACTCCTGAATTTGTGGGTAGAGCTCTCGGTCTACCATATCATGAAGGTTACACATTTGGTGATCTTGATTTTGATGAAGAAGAGGTCTATCAAATGATGACCTCTGAGGAAATGGGAGACAGGTCCGTCGCTGGCCTGAATGCAAACCGTTTTCCCTCCATGCAGCGCATTCTACACCACATGATGACGACCATTATTATACCAAAGGGTGGTGGAAGAGACAAAGTAACTGAATTCCACATGTTCCTATTTTTCTATCTTATGAAGGGTCTCCCAATTAATTTCCCTGCTACTATATTGCTTCACATATCGGCATTCATGCAGCATACGAACCGCACTCTACCATATGCAGCAGCTTTGACAACACTCTTTGAATCAGCTGGTATTAATTTGTCCAAAGAAAGATATCACATAATTCGTGAGAATGACATTTACTCCATCCCCACAATTTGCAAGAATATGCATTATGAATTAATAGATGGTGTACTGGTTCGTAAGATCAAATCTGGTCAAGTTCAACAACAAGTCAACTCAGAAGAAGAAGAGGATAGTGAAGAAAATGAAGCAGATCAACCTCTACAACTAGAACTCCCTGATGAAGCACTGCCTGATGGGTTTCCTAAGTTGATCACTGAAAGATTGGATTCAATAGATTGCCGACTAGACAAGTATGGGGAGAGAATGGATGCCCTTATCAATGAAGTAACTGACTTGAGGATTTTCCATGTTGCCCACACTCAGTCTTTCCAGAGGGTCACCTCCTTTCTTGAAGCAAACACTACTGCTCTGGACGCCCAAACCAGGATGTTTGAAGAAATGATGACTTTACTTAGAAGGTCACATGCTTCACCCTCTCCACCCTCGGACTAGGTTATGAAGCTCCTATGATATTGCACAGTTATTAACCGGTTCTCCCTCTCCTTTTTGATGATGCCAAAGGGGGAGAAATTCAGATATATGTGTGTGCTTGGTTAACTATTATGTTATAGTATGTGTGGTGTGTGCTTGCTTGCATGTTTGCTTTCATTAGTCTGTCAGTTAGAAATGTTTAATTATTAGTCTGTCAGTTAGAAATGTTTAGTTAGAACTGTTGCATCTCATGGCATTGCACATGTAAGCATTTTTGTAACTCATGAACCCAGGCTTTGTAAGCCTTAAAAACTCTGTTGTCGGCTTGTAAACAATGGATGATGCTTTTGACTGGTCAATCTCACATTGCTTGAATGAGGCCCTGTGTTTTAAGGAATGATGCTTCCTAAATGGTTCAGCTTGGTGCATGGAAAGTATGTGTTTCAACTTTGTGGTCTCGGTTTGATGCAATGATTGGGTTCTCCCTCATTTGGTCTGTGGCCTTGATTTCATTCAGCTTGTTAACTCCTTTTGAGCTCATTTGGATATACATATGGAGGTTCTAGTGTTAAATTTCTGTTGAGGTGTCGATTCAGAAATTATGTATATAACTATTTTCTTGTCAATCCTAAACTCTAGCATAGTATTTTGTCATCATCAAAAAGGGGGAGATTGTTGAACCCCCTGTGTGAATATTCTAATAGTTGGTTTTTGATGATGACCAAACACTATATTAGACTAGAACTTTTGATGGGTGAATAAATTTAGTCTAACTCATTTTGAAATGCTTTACTATATATCACCTTTTCTTTCTCTTGGTTCATGAATTACTAATGTTACCAGTGATATACTTGCAGGATCAAGATCATCTATCTTGAGTAAGTGCTTTGAGTCATGTTTGTCAAAGTTTTAATCTAACTCCATTTTTGTGTTCGTACAGAAATCTGGAATGAAGTTAAAATCCTAAAACAATTGAAGAATGATTGGTGAGATCCACACAAAACCTTAACCCTTGCTTAGTTAATTTACTTCATTAGTTGTCATGGGTTGATCCTTGTTCATATCCAGCTCATGGAATTCATTAACTTGTTTATTTTGATGGGGTGGACCCCAAGGGTCATCCCCATGGTGGCTGTTAGCCTTATTCCTTCTTTATGTTAAGAAGTTGTTTGTGGGTCGACCCCATGGGTCGACCCCTAGGCGGTCCTGAACCCACAGGTTTTCAGTTTTGTGCATAACGTGTGTGGGTTGACCCAATGGGTCGACCCTTTTTGGCACCCGAAACTTTCGGGTAACTCACAGTTTTTGGTTTTTGGAAAGAATGCGCTATGGGTCGACCCCATGGGTCGACCCCTGGAAAATATTCTTGTCGGGCTTTTAACCCGTGCGTCGTGGGTCGACCCAATGGGTCGACCCATAGTGTTACGGACCGACAGTCCGGTTCGTGATCCGTTTCGCGGCCACCATTTTTATTCCTCATTTTGCCCTAATGTTGGGAGATCCGAGGTTCCATCTTGTCACACGTGTCCCCTCTCCTTGGGACTATAAATAACAATGATTAGGGCATCCCAAAGGTAAGGAGAAAAAAAGGGAACATTCGACCTAATGGTGTTTTTGTCTTGTAGGAAGAAGAAAGCTCGCGGGAGCCCTTCCATGCGCAGATAGATGCCTTCCTCTTCGAAAATGGGTCGATCCCTGTGCTGATCAGATGCATCCTGAGCAAGAACCGAAGCTCTCCTTCCTTATTTGAAGCCGGGCAACTAGGATCTCGAGCTGCACATCAATATCTGGGATTCTTCATGAAGATCTGTCCTCATCCTACCGCATCAACCAAGCTATGAAGAACCACAGCTACACCATCATTTGAAAGGGGGATTTCTGGCGATTTCAAGATCCTTATTCCATTTATCCTGTTCATTCTATTTCTAGTCTGAAGAATCATTGTGTATTTGAACTTCTATCTTGAACGAAATACTCTGTGTGTGTGTGTGTGTACGTTTGCTGGTCGCAGAGCATGCGTGTGTGTGGCTGTGTGTTTCACAGCGTGTGTGTGTGTGTGTGTGTGGGTTTTCACTCTTTAGTGGAAGCTTTCCTCACATTGTGAGGGGTGGACGTAGGGGTCACTGTGGTGAACCTGAACCACCTTAAATTCTATTGTTCATCATGGTTTGCTTCTACGTTATTACACGAGTGGGCTTCTAGTCGAGTTGAGTGTCATTCATATCTCGTCCTTTCAGATCTCATTACATCTCCGCTGTTCGTGTGTTTTCATCATCGGGTGAGAAGAGTGTTTTTCAATCATTATCCTTCCATTTCATCTTCTGGAAAAGTTGGTTGTTAAATTTTTATTGCCAATCAATTCACCCCTCCCCTCTTGATTGCCATCTACCGGGGACAACAAAGAGGAAAAGAGAGGAAGAAGAGATAGAAGAGAGAAGCCGTGAAGAGAGAGCAGTGAGTGAGAGATTAGGAGAGTAGAAGAGAAAGAAAGAGAGATAGAGAGTGAGAGATTTGGAGAGCAGAAAAGAAAGAAAGAGAGAAAGAGAGTGAGCGAGAGAGCTCGTGGAGAAGAAGGAAGAAGCTGCTTGAAGATCTGTCTCCACTGGACCGTGGATCAGATCCAGGCCAGTCAGCTCCGTTGAGAGCCACATTGTGCATTTCGTTTTACAGCTTTCTGATTGCTGTGTCATTTTCCTTTATTGTTTTCCTGTGTTTTCTGATCATCTTTGTTCTTCCGATTGCCCTGTTGGGGGTCGGGTTCCTCCTGTTGGTTCAGGAGAAGGGAGATCTGATCTCCAGGTTGCAAGTGACAGGTTGTCACTTGTGGGTTGCCCTCTGGTTAGAGGAAGGGAGGCTAGTCCTCCGGTTCTGGGCTTGTGGTTGCAAGTCCAGTGGTCCCTCCTGGTCTGGAGGAAGAGAGGTCTTCGACCTCTAGTTTCCAAGTGGCTGGGAGTCACTTGGGTGTCCCTCTGGTTGGGAGGAAGAGGGGAGGCTGTTCCCCTGGTCAAGCTGTGTGGCAGCAACTGTTTGCAGACTGAGTCTGCTAGGTTCTAGCATTTGCTAGTGAAGCCTCACTCCGGTTGGGAGTGAGGGGTGGATGTAGGTCTGTGGACCGAACCACCTAAAAATTATCTTGTGCAGTGGTCTGATTGTTTGCTTAGCTTCCGCTAGATGCTTGAATAGGTGCGCACCAAGTGCTTGTATTTGAGTTGAATTGAATTGGTTCTACTCTATGGTTTATCTCTTGCATCCTAGTTTTTATTTGGCCATTATTCATAGAGGGATACATTCACCCCCCTCTGTATCCGGGCCTAGCACCCTAACACATTTCATATGTTTCATGGCAAGGTCTGTGCATAGTTCCTAATATCCATAGTAAGGTCAGTGCATGTTTTATCCAAGCATAGATAAGGTCAGTGTATGTTCAGTTGAAGCCATAAGCAAGGTCGGAGCATGTTTAGTTCAGGCCAAAAGAGAGGTCGGTGCATGTTTAGTTCAATCCATAAACAAGGTTGGTGCATGTTTAGTTCAGGCCAAAAGGGAGGTCGGTGCATGTTCAGTTCAAGCCATAAACAAGGTCGGTGCATGTTTAGTTCAGGCCAAAAGAGAGGTCGGTGCATGTTCAGTTCAAGCCATAAGTAAGGTCGCTGCATGTTTAGTTCAGGCCAAAAGAGAGGTCGCTGCATGTTCAGTTCAAGCCAGAAACAAGGTCAGTGCATGTTTAGTTCAGGCCAAAAGAGAGGTCGGTGCATGTTCAGTTCAAGCCATAAACAAGGTCGGTGCATGTTTAGTTCAGGCCAAAAGAGAGGTCGGTGCATGTTTAGTTCAAGCCATAAGTAAGGTCGGTGCATGTTTAGTTCAGGCCATAAGTAAGGTCGGTGCATGTTTAGTTCAGGTCATAGTAAGGTCGGTGCACATTGGTCCAAGCGTAGGTAAGGTCAGTGCACTTTTGGTCCAAGCGTAGGTAAGGTCGGTGCACATTCTGTCCCGGGCAAAGTAAGGTCGGTGCACATTCTGTCACAGGCTAAGTAAGGTCGTTGCACATTGGGCTCAGACCCAAATTTCAGAAACCAAGAAAAAGGGGATTTTGGAATGGCATTTTTAATTCATAAAAATCTGAGAAATTAGAAAATGATAGGAGGATATGTTAGTAACCCACTGTAAAAGTTCCAGGTATCCAGAAATTTTGTACTTTCAGATATAAGTCATTATCTATGCATGTGTAGCCTAGAAGGATGAACATGTACTTTCATATAGTAACCTGAACATGACTACGGGTGTGTTAGCCATCTTAAACTATTAGCAACATATTTTTGAGCATGAGTAACTCATTAGAAGCATGACTGTGAGTATGTTTAGCCCCCTTAAAAATTATGAAAATATGTTCGATACGCATCATGCTAGTAATATCAAGTAAGAATATGTATGCCATGAAGGGAAAACAGCAGCATTCTGTGAGGTTGGACTTCGGTCCCTTCTGCGGGACGGCGATACGTAACGCCGCGGAAGTAAAAGATCCCAGGGGATGGCGATACGTAACGCCCTAGTTTAAAATCCTATTGATTCAGTCTTCGGTCCCATTGTGGGGCGGCCTTGTGGGACGGCGATACGTAACGTCACTGGGCCACAAGAATCTAGGTGGGAATTCGCTCTCGAGTTTGCGCAGTACTCTTTCGTTCGTTGTGAGTGTGGGCCTCCTATGTTTGTGGTAGCTGTTTATTCCCATGTCTAACGAAAATGTGATAATGTGTAATTGCTCATTCACTGTAATTTTTATCGCATGCATGGGTACCTTATATGATTGAAGAATATGTATTTTCCTCATATGAAGTTATTTTAAGCAGATGATAATGAATGGATTATATGCTATTATTAACATCTGAATTATGTATATAATTTGGCTATATAGATGTGAGTTAACCCCGGTTTGTTTAGGCTACCTACTGAGCGTCACACTCACACCTTTGTGACACACGTTTTCAGGAGACATAGAGAAAGAGGTTGAGGAGGAGGCTGCAGCTGAGGAGTAGTGCTAGTTCATAGTTCGTCTGGGGATGCTATAGAGGAATGTTGCTCTTTCATGTATATGGGGTGGTGGGCCTATGTGAACTCATGTTCAATCTAGAACAATGTAAATGTACCCTCTTTGGAAAGTATGAATGGTTGAGATGTTACCTACATTTCTTGTAATCTATGGTTTCTCTCTCTCTCATGCATGTATATGCATGTTTATATATTTGTGCTTTCGCGATACGTACGAAGTAATGTCTCGAGGTTCGATGAAAAAAATACCCATAATTTGGGGATCAGATCTCGGGGTGTTACAGAGTGGTATCAGAGCACGAGAGATAAACCATGGTTACAACCATTCCAATTGCCCAAGTAGTAGAAGAAGAGGTAGGCTAGAGTAAAAAAGGGTAGAGTATATTTAGTACCCATATTAAACAAACAAACCCTCATAGGTAATAACCGAAACCATAAGGATTTTAGGGACATATTAAGTTAGGATCTAATGAATACCTATGTATAGGTCCACTAAAGAGCAGAAGACGATGGGCAAGAGGCCTATGTAGGCCGGAGGGAGGCGAGACAAGGAAAAGGTGGCGCGCCAAGGACCGGTTCCGAAGGGCGGGCCGGGGATTCCGTTTTGTATCCAGTGTGGGTGCACCCATCCGAGACAGGAGTGCTGGAGGACAGAAGGCAAGTGCTATGGATGTGGCGAGGCTGGACATATTGCGAGGAACTGCCCTAAGAAGACTCAGCAAAAGCTAGTACCACCGCGGGAGGGGATTCGGTACAGAGGGCGAGTTTATACACTAATGTAAGAGGAGGCAGACAATACCCCTACCGTGACTGAAGGTACGGAGCAATGACCCATTTTAGTTTGCAAGTCGCATAAAAAGCTAAACCTTCGAATATAATTGATAAAAACCCTAAAAGCATACACTGTGTGGCATTTGTTGCACGTTACAATTATTTTAAGTAAGATGATATTCAATGAGCCTTGAAAACACAGCCTGTGCGTTACACGTGTAAGCTTCTTTTCCAAAACAGAAGAAGGTCAACTGACCATTAATGTCTGAATTAGGAAGTAGGACAAGCAAGCTTAAACCATTTTAGTTGCGGCAAAGAGGGCTGTCCCGGATACCATCAAGGCCTGGTTAAGATATTTGTCAGCCCTAAACTTCAAGAAATTGATATCTAGGGTCATACTTTTCCTGTCTCTGACACATTTAATGCCTATTAAGATATCTCATTATGTTGATGCCATAGATTCTAGGCAAAAATACTCATTTGCATATTTTAAACTGATGACCTTGCTCCTCAACTAGCTACAAAATGCTTATCAAAGTGTAGAAGGGGGTTCTACTGTGGTTCAAAGTGATAGTTTTGCCATGAATGATAATGTCCATTCAGCATTGATCAACAGTCTGGCTTCCCCACCATTTGCATCAAGGGGTTTGCCCTGTGTCTCACCAAGTTAGTTTTGAAAGTTTTGAGTTGCATGCGGTATGAGATCGTTCCCCCATTTTTTTTAGATTGTTGAGTGGGTAGGCTTTAAAATGGAGTTACAGGCCTTGTAAAGCTCAGTCGTTTTAGTTCATATGTTTAAGAAAACTTGAAGAGGGGACCATGTGTTCCTAAAGGTGTCTCCTACTAAGGGAGTCATGCGGTTCGGAAGGAAGGGAAAGCTCAGTCCGAGATACATCGGGCCTTTCGAGATTTTGCAAAGAGTCGGCGAGGTGGCTTATCGACTTACACTCCCGCCTGTCCTGTCGCATGTGCATCCGGTCTTTCACATCTCTATGCCCAGGAAGTATGTCCCGGATGCCCCACATGTTATAGAATACAAGCCCTTGGAGGTTCGAGAAGATATGTCTTATGTGGAGCAGCCCAGTGAGATTGTAGACAGGAAGGAACGGGTGTTGGGAAATAAAATCATCCGGCTGGTAAAGGTGTTATGGAAGAATTTTTATTCCGAGGAAGCAACATGGGAGCCGGAGGACAAAATGCGCCAGGAATACCCTCAACTATTCGGTGAGTGATTTTTCTTAAAAAGAAATTTCTTGAGTTAATTTCGAGGATGAAATTATATTTAAGGGGGAGAGGATGTTATGACCACCAATTGGGCACTGGCCCAATTGTGTAAAATTCGGGCCCATGAACTCAATGAGCTAGAAATCTAGACAGATTATTGAAGAACCCTTAGAAAATTCATAACTTAACATAGAAAAATCAAAATTAGGTGAAACTGAAGTCCATACGATGACCATTGGGTAAGTCAGATATTCCGTTTTTTCAAATGGACTATGGATTTTTCCCCGTCGGCAGACTCGCCTATCCTTCCGGTATGGATTTCCTTCCCGAATCTCCCTGTTAACTTCTACATCGAGCATTTGATCAGGTCCATTGCCGGAAATATTGGTCGGGTTTTGAAAGTTGATCAGTCCACGCTGAATATATCCCAAACACATGCTGCCCACGTTTGTATTGAACTGGATATTTCTAAACCGCGTCCTCCAAGAGTTTGGATTGGATTCCCTGGAGGAGGTGCCTGGCAGGAAGTTGTCTACCCGGACCTCCCACCTTTCTGTCTAAATTGCTCACGCATTGGTCACTCTGCTACAATATGTAAAGGCCCTCGGAACTCGACTACTATGGTGAATCCCAAACAGTCAGATGCAGTGTCCAAAGGCAAGTCTACCTGGCAACCTGTTAATAACAAAAAGAAGGATTCTGGGAAAAGTATGGATCCAATCCAAGTCTCTGAAGATTGTACTATTCTCAATCGTCACGGTTTGATTCCTTCAAGGAATCTTATACAGGGTGAAAGTTCAAAACAGTTGGCTGAACTGAATGGTTCTTCTTTGGCTAATGGTCTTTCTATTCCTAATATAGAACCAGGGAACTGCACTAAACAGCTGAATGATTTGAATGGTCCATGTCCAGCTTATGATTCTATGCTTCCAGATATAAATTCTGGGGATCCTACAAAGTCTCTCTCTCAGTGCCTTCGAGGGGATATCCCTATGACTGACTTATCTATTAATGGTGTGGATATTCAGATTGGGTGTGAGACTACGCTTCTAGCGGTTAATTCTGAAGTGGTTTCTGTCTCTCACCAGGAGTCTACTTTAGCTGTTCACTCTGAGGAATTGGTCCATCAACCTTCGGAGCTCCCTTCAAACCAAAATTGTGATCTGGCTGTTATAACTGGGACTGATTGTCCTGCAGTTGGTATTGAGTTACATGTTATAGATCCCTCTTCGAGTGTTGAAGCTAATACTAGAAGAATGGATATAGCCAATCTGGCTAATGTTCAAAATGCTATGGTATTGCATACAGATCGACCAGGGGTCACTACTAGAGCTATGTTGAGGACGGGGTCCACCGGAAAAATTCCTGATATCAAACATTTATAATGAATTTCATCATTTGGAATATTAGAGGTATTGGGAATGATGTCTCTATTGGCAGAGTGAAATTCCTGATTAGATCCCATAACATTGATTGTTTGGTGATTCTGGAACCTAAAATAAATTCTAGCAGAATGGATAATATCTGTAGAAGATTGGGCATGGACAATGCTATTGCTAATTATGATGGGATGGCTCACATCTGGATCTTTTGGAAAGACCCTCTGAAGTTCTCTGTTATATGTAGGGATGATCAGCAGATTACTGTTCTTCAATCTAATTCTGTTGTCCCAAACTTCCATGCAACTTTTGTTTATGCTAAATGCAATGCTTCTGAAAGGCAGTCTCTGTGGGCTTCTTTACTTAATGTTCATTCTCAAATTAATGGTCCTTGGATGGTAGCTGGTGACTTCAATTGTATTATATGTTCGGATGAGAAGCTTGGTGGCATTTCTCCCAACTTATCTGCTATGTCAGATTTTAACAACTGCATCTCTGACTGTGCTTTGATTGATGGTGGCTTCACTGGGTCAAAATTCACTTGGCATAACAATCAATCCGGTGGCAGAGGTATTTGGGCTCGATTGGATAGAGTTCTCCTTAATGCTTCTTGGATTAATTTTCTGCCTATTTCCATTGAGCATCTTTCCAGGGAGGCTTCTGACCATGCCCCCCTTCTTGTTAAATTGATCTCTCAAGATCGAAAGTTTAGTAGATTCCGTTTTCAGAAAATGTGGCTATTGCATGATCAATTTCTGGATGCTGTTAGAGACTGCTGGCATTCTAGCCCCATAGCTTCTTCTCCTATGACTTGCCTATTTTTAAAAGTGAAAGCATTGAAAAAAATGCTTCGGGTCTGGAACCATCAAACTTTTGGCAATGTTCATATTAATCTGGCTGCTGCAGAGGATGCTGTTCTTAAAGCTGAACATTGCTATGACCTACAACCTTCTGATTCCAATCTGGCTGCTTTGGAAGAAGCAAAATCTATCCAATCGGACAGGATTCTTCAGCAAGAATATTTTTGGAAACAGAAATCTGGTATTCGATGGCTTCTGGAGGGAGACAGAAATACCAAGTTTTTCCACATGACTACTTTAGCTAACAGACACAGACACAATATCACTCAATTGAGAACCTCTGCTGGGAGTCTTACTTCTAACCATGAAGACATGAAAAGAATTGCCGCTTCACATTTCTTGAATGCTTTCTCCACTCAAGAACATCACATCCATAATGACTTCCTGAACTGTATTCCCCACCTTGTAAATCAGAATGACAATGATTGTCTATCTGATATTCCTTCTGAAAGTGAAATCCATGATGGTGTGTTCAATCTTTCAGCTGATAGTGCTCCTGGCCCTGATGGCTTCTCTGGAGCCTTCTTCCAGGAAGCTTGGAGTATCATAGCCCCCTTGGTAACCAGTGCTGTGCAAGAAGCTTTTTCTTCCAGGAACCCTCTGCCTAGAAGTGTGACAGCCACCTTGATTGCTCTGATTCCTAAAAAATCAAATGCTGTGGAGATTACAGATTATAGGCCAATCAGTTTATGTAACTTTTTCTACAAGATTATTTCTTCTATTATCAACAAGAGATTGGCTCCTATTCTTCCTAAGATTATTTCTCTTGAGCAATCTGCTTTTGTAAAGGGAAGACAGATTATTGAAATTATTGCCCTTGCTCAGGAGCTATCTCTTGAATTGGGTAGGAAAACCAGAGGTCACAATGTTATGTTTAAGCTTGATATGGCTAAAGCTTATGATAGATTGGAATGGGATTTCCTTTATTCTGTCATGCTCAGATTTGGTTTCAGCAGTCATTTCATTAATCTTGTGGACAAGCTGATTAGTAACTGCTGGTTTTCCATTATGCTCAATGGAGACACAGCTGGCTTCTTTAAATCTACTAGAGGTGTACGTCAGGGAGATCCATTAGCTCCTTCCTTATTTGTTATTGCTGAAGAAGCTTTGAGCAGGTCTTTAAGAGAAGCATACATAAATGGCCGGATTGAATGGTTCATAGGATTTCAGAGATGTCCTAATATTTCTCACTTATTATTTGCAGATGACACCCTTATTTTCAGCAAGGCAACCACAGCTTCTATCAAAAACCTTCTTGCAGTTCTCCACTCTTATGAGGAAGCCTCTGGTCAATTGATTAATGTGAACAAAAGTGGATTCTTAATTCACCCAAAGCAGGCTTCTTCTGTTACTCAGAGAATTCATAACCTTACTGGTTTTTCGAGATTGCATTTCCCTCACAAATATCTTGGTATTCCTTTGGTTATTGGCAGAACAAAAAAGGTTTTCTTTGCAGGGATTATCACCTCTATTCATAAAAGAATTGCTGGTTGGAAAGCTAGCTTGCTGTCCCAGGGTGCTAGAATGGTTCTTATAAGGCATGTTCTTTCCTCCTTGCCTATTTATTCCCTATCTTCAACTTCCTTACATAGTGGAATTCACAATATGATTGAGCAAGCATTTGCCAATTTCTTCTAGGGGTCTTCCCCTCTTGGCAAAAAGAGACACTGGAAATCATGGCAGGCAATTTGTAAACCTCAATCAAAGGGTGGCCTTGGTATCAGCTCCCTTAGACTCATGGAAACTGCACTTCGGGTAAAAATGTTGTGGAATGCAATTCATTCTAGTTCTCTTTGGGCTACCTTCTTCAGAGCCAAATATTTGCACCATTGCCACATCAGAGATGCCAATTTCAGGAACATGAATGGCTTTGCTAGAAGAAGCTGGTTGAAGGCTAAGGAGTTTATTCTTCAATATAAGAAGGTCATAATTGGTGATGGATCTAATACAAATTTTTGGCATGATAATTTGATGGGTCAACTTTGCTTAGACACCTTTGTCCCTGATGCTTTCATTCCTAACCCAAGAGCTACTGTCCGAGATGTCATTCTTAACCCATCCCCTGATGAATCTCATCTGCTGAATTCAATTATTCCTAATAGCATACAGCAAGCTATCAGCTCTGTGGATTTGAATCAGGAAAGTGATTTGGCTGTATGGAGCTTAACTCCTTCTGGTCAGTGCACAGTAGCTTCAACTTACAAAGCTTTGGTTAACAGTCATTCTCCGTCTGATATCCCATGGAACCGGATGTGGTCTAATTGGGTTCCTATCAAAATATCAGTTCATATATGGAAGATTTTGAATAACTGCCTCCCGACTGATGATAATATACAAAGAGTGGGTGTAGTCCTTTGCTCCAAATGCTATTGTTGCAGGCAACCGAAGGTTGAGGACCCTAATCACTTATTTCTACACAGTGATACCGCTAGGCGTGTCTGGTCTGATTTAACAGCAGTGGGTCTATATTTTGAAGGTCGGACTGTTAGGGAATATGTTCTGAACTCCTTTTACCTTCTTCAACCAGGTTCAGCCTATGGTCTGTTCTGTCTTGCTTCTATTGGCTATGGATTGTGGGAAATTTGGAGGAACAGAAACTCTAGCAAGTATGATGATAAAGCTATATCTAATTCAAATCTAACTCATCATATTATTGCCCATGTGAAGAAGGTATGCTCGGCTGCTGCTCTCAAGGAACCGAAATTTAAAAATCGGGAAGTCTTGAAACAATTAGGAATCAGATTTGAAGATCCCTGCAGACAAAATCTGAAGATTGTGGAATGGTTGTTTCCTCCTTGGCCTTCTATAAAACTAAATTCTGATGGAGCATGCAAACAATCTAGGGAGTCTGGGGGAGGAGGTATTATCAGGGATTATAGAGGTAAGGTCATCCTGGCCTTCTCTCATTTCTATGGACAATCCAACAGCCTTATTGCTGAAGCTCGTGCACTTCTTGATGGCATCAAATATTTGAAGACTGTTGACAACAAGCCTGCTCTTATTGAATGTGATTCACTCACTCTTGTTCGGATTATCAAGAAAGATTATCAATGCCCCTGGTCCATTCTCAGCTATGTCAGGGATATCTGGAGCCTTTTATCTCAGCTAGATTCTATCTCTCATATTTTCAGAGAAGGAAACACTGTGGCGGACTTACTTGCTTCTCTAGCTTGCACCAATAAATGTAATTCTTTCTATTCTTTAAACGAGCTCCCTTCTATTATAAAAGGTGCTGCTCGGCTGGACTCACTAGGATTGCCTAGTGTTAGAATGATGTAATTCTTCAATTTATCAATCGAATAATACTTGCCTCCTAGTGGCACGATGGTGGAGTGGCTTTCTCCTTACCTCTGGTAAGGGGTGCACTCTCCCATTGATCCCTAGGCTAGGTTTTTTTCTATTAAAAAAAAACCTTGGGGCATAAGAGGCAGAAGAATCAACCCCGACTCAGGGGTAACTGAAGAGAATTCCACCCCATCCCGGGGGGGGGGGGGGGGGGGGGGCGCACAAGAAGCAAAATACCCCCCCGTCTTGGGGGCATATGAAGCCAAGAATCACACCCCCGTCTTGGGGGTATTTGAAGGAGAAGCCCACCTCGCCTCAAGGGCCTAGAGGCAACAGCCACGTTCCGGCTCAGGGGCATAGGAAGAGAAGTCCACCCCGGCTTAGGGGCATTGGAAGAGGAAACAAACCCCGCCAGTCGGGACACAGTAGTCATGAAGAATACGCCCCGGCTTAAGGGTATTTGAGGAAGTCACATCCCGTCTCGGGAGCATAAGAAGCAGCAAGAATACACCCCGGCTTAGGGGTATTTGAAGAAGAAATATACCCCGCCTGGGGGCATAGAAGCCGTAAAAGAACACACCTCGGCTCAGGGGCATTTGAAGAAGCTACATCCTGCCTTGGGAGTATAAGAAGAAAAGAGTCCACCCCATCTTAGGGGTATTTGAAGAAAAAACACGCCCCGCTATGGGGGCATAGAAGTCATAAAGAATATGCCCAGGCTTAGGGGTATTTGAAGAAGAAGGATACCCCGTCACGGGAGACATTGCAAGCAGCGATACACCCTGCTTGGGTGCATAGAGGCAAACAACACCCCACTCCTGGGGACACATAAAGAGAGTACACCCCGCCATGGGGGCACATGAAGAGAATCCACCCCGACTCGGGGGTACATGAAGCAACAAAAAATACACCTCGCCTTAGGGGAGTCTGAAGAAAAAAAGCATACACCCCACTTTGGGGGCACTGGAAGCAAACATTCCCGACTGAGGGGCACAGGAAGAGAAATACACCCCTGCGCCAGGGGCATATGAGACAAAACTATACCCCGATTTAGGGGCATTTGAAGCAAAGACTTCACCCCGCCTCAAGAGGGGGGCATAAGAAGCGAAAGATATACCCCACCTCGGGGGCACAAAAAGAAAACTCACCCCACCGGGGGGGGGGCATAAGAAGCCAAGAGATATGCCCCGCCACGGGATAGTAGAGGCAAAATGCATTCCCCCCGGGGGCACATGAAGCAACATACCCCTCGCCTAGGCAGCATATGAGGCCAAGAGGCTACATCCCGGCTCGGGAGCATAAGAAACAAAAGATATACCCCACGTCGGGGGCATATGAAGTCAGGAATCACACCCCCGTCTTAGGGGTATTTGAAGAAGAAACATACCCCGCCTGGGGGACGCAGAAGTAAAGAGACAGAGTACACCTCCACCCGGGGGCACCGAAGTAAAGAGGCATACATCTCGACCTGGGAGCACATGAAGAAAGAATATACCCCAACCTAGGGGCGTCGGAATAAGAAATATACGCCCCGGTCCAGGGACATGAGAAGCAAGAGAATACGCCCTGCGAAAAGGGTATGAGAAACATGAAGAATGTACCCCAGCCTAGGGGCACAGAAAGAGACACACTCCGCCCTTGGCGCATAAGAAGCAGAAGCACTTACCCCAGCCTGGGGGCACAAAAATACACTCCACCCTTGGCGCATAAGAAGCAGAAGCATCTACCCCGACCCGGGGCACAGAAACAAAGAGACATACATCCCGATCTGGGGGCATAAGAAGAAAGATATACTCTGCCCAAGCGGCGCTTGAAGAAACAACATACCCTGCTTCGGGGGCACAGAAACCGTAAAGAGATACACCCCCGCCTCAGGGGGGCGTAAGAAGCAAAAGATACACCCCGGCCTCAGGGGGGCATAAGAAGCAAAAGATACACCCCGGCTTGGGGGCATTTGAAGAGAGCTGCGCCCCGTACCAGGGGCATATGAAGAAGAATCATACCCCGCCTGGGGGCATAGAAGCCGTGAAGAGTATACCCCGGCTTGGGGGCATTTGAAGAGAGCTACACCCCGTACCAGGGGCATATGAAGAAGAAACGTACCTCGCCTCGAGGGCCTAGAAACCAAAGAACACGCCCCGGCTCAGGGGCATATGAAGAGAAGTCCACCCTGGCTTAGGGGTATTTGAAGAAGAAACATACCCCACCTGGGGGCATAGAAGCCGTGAAGAGTATACCCCACCATGGGGGTATTTGAAGAGAGCTACACCCCGCCTCGGGGGCATTAAAAAAAAACACACCCTGGTCTGGGGGCATAGAAGCCTTGAAAAATACGCCCCGCCTGGGGGCACGGAGGCAAAGAGGCAAAACACCCCCCTCAGGGGGATGCATACCAAATAAAGCTACACCCCAACCTGGGGGCACGTTAAGAGAAATACAGTCCAGCGTGGAAGCATTAATGAGAAAAGAAGAGCAAAATAAAGAAAAAGACACGCATGAGGCAGACGTGGTCTTCGAGCCAGCCTCATCACGCAAAAGAAGAGAAGAAAAGGAAGAAGAGACACATGAGGCAGACATGGTCCTTGAACCCGCCTCTCCATAAAAGAAGAAAAGAAAGAACATTCATGAGGCAAACATGGTCTTTGCGCCTGCCTCTCCACAAAAGAAGAAGAGAGAGAACAGTCACGAGGCGAACATGGTCCTTGCACCTGCCTCTCCATAAAAGAAGAAGAGAAGAAAAGATAGAACAGTCACGAGGCAAACATGGTCTTTGCACCTGCCTCTCCATAAAAGAAGAAGAGAAGAAGAGAAATAACAGTCTTGAGGCGAACATGGTCCTTGCACCTGCCTCTCTATAAAAGAAGAAGAGAAGAAGAGAAAGAGCAGTCACGGGGTGAACATGGTCTCTGCACCTGCCTCTCTACAAAAGAAGAAGAGAAGAGAAAAAGGAGACATGAGGCGAACATGGTCCTTGCACCTGCCTCTCCATAAAAGAAGAAGAGAAGAAGAGAAAGAGCAGTCATGGGGCGAACATGGTCTCTGCACCTGCCTCTCTACAAAAGAAGAAGAGAAGAGAAAAAAGAGACATGAGGCGAATATGGTCCTTGCACCTACCTCTCCATGAAAGAAGAAGAGAAGAAGAGAAAGAACAGTCACGGGGCGAACACGGTCCTTGAACCCGCCTCTTCACACAAAAGAAGAGAAGAAAAGAAAGAAATGACCATGAGGCAAGCATGATCTTTGCACCGCATCTCCATAACAGAAGAAGAGAAGAAGAGAAAGAAGAGTCACGAGGCAGACATGGTCTTTGCACCTGTCTCCCCACACAAAAGAAGAAAAAAAAGAGACATGAGACAGACGTGGTCTTTGAACCCGCCGCTTCACAAACCCTTCTCCTCGGCTCACGTATCCTACTACCCGACGCCCTTCGGCTCAGTCATTCCAGCCAATGCCCACTATCATGATTAATCCACCCGTCCCACCGCGCTCTCCGATATCTTTTCGGCTTTACAACCTACTCCTAACATCTCTCGGCTTGTCAGCATGCTCCCAATATCCCTTGGCTTTTTAGCCTACTTCCCAATATCTTCGGCTCTTGCAGCCTGCTTCCCAGAATTCGGCCTTCACGGCCTGCTTCCCAGAACTTGGCCTTCACGGCTCGCTTCCCATAATTTCGGCTCCTGCAGCCCGCTTCCCAATATCTTTGGCTCTCGCAGCCTGCTTCCCAGAATTCAGCCTTTACGGCCTGCTTCCCAGAATTCGGCCTTTACGGCCTACTTCCCAGAATTCAGCCTTCACGGCCCGCTTCCCAATTTCAGCGTTTGCAGCCCGCTTCCCAATATCTTTGGCTCTCGCAGCCTGCTTCCCAAAATTCGACCCTTGCGGCCTGCTTCCCAGAATTCGGCCTTCACGGCCTGCTTCCCAATTTCGGCTTCTGCAGCCCGCTTCCCAATATCTTTGGCTCTCGCAGCCTGCTTCCCAGAATTCGGCCCTTGCGGCCTGCTTCCCAGAATTCGGCCTTCACGGCCCGCTTCCCAATTTCAGCTTTTGCAGCCCGCTTCCCAATATCTTTGGCTTTCGCAGCCTTCTTCTAGAATTCGGCTCTCGCAGCCTGCTTCCCAGAATTCGACCCTTGCGGCCTGCTTCCCAGAATCCGGCCCTTGCGGCCTGCTTCCCTGAATTCGGCCTTCACGGCCCGCTTCCCAATTTTGGCTTCTGCAGCCCGCTTCCTAATATCTTTGGCTCTCGCAGCCTGCTTCCTAGAATTCGGCCTTCACGGCCCGCTTCCCGTAACGTCGGCCCCCACAGCTCGCTTCCCAACTTCGGCTCTTGCAGCATGCTTCCCATAATTTGGCTCTCGCAGCCCGCTCTCCTTGATTTTTGGCTATTGTGGCCTACTTCCAATATCAACTTTGGCCTTCACGGCCCGCTTCCCTAATACCCTTTCAGCCGTTTGTGGTCTACTTCCCTATACTTATACGTAACAATAATATTTTTTTATGCAAAAACAAACACAAAAAAAAACAAAAAAAACAACAAAATAGACACACAAAAAGAGGAAAAAAATAAAAAAAGAGAATGCATGATTGCCCTGCTTGCATGTTTACTTAATATAGAATAATACACCTCCTTAGAATTTTCTAGGACCGTGCTTCCTTGCTAAATAATATCGCCCCGATTCCGGATGCACGGGCGTCACAGCGCATGCTCAAAGGGAACCTAATTATGGTAGGTGCACACGTCAAGGGGAAGAGTCATGAATGAATCGCTAAGCCCAGCTCACAAAATAAACCTGAGACAACGCTCCCACACTTAGCACTTAATGTGTTCAATAGCCTTCGACTATAGGGATTGCCCGAATTTCTTCTTAGCACTCTACGGAGACTTGAATTCCTGCACTCGCGTGAAAGGTAATCGTGAGGAAAAAGCTGCCTACCCCCACTGTAAAAAGAGAGAGAGAGAGAGAGAGAGAGAGAGAGAGAGAGAGAGAGAGAAAGAAGAGAAAAAAGAAGAGAGAGAAACGCGGATCCGAGTAGCCGGAATCCCCACTGAAACAAATGAGGAGACTCGCGCGAAATGGTGAAGCGAATCACAATAAGGACAAATCCTAGTAGCCGGGAATCCCCATTGAGACACATGGGGAGACTCGCGTCGAACGGTGAAATCCGCTACCAAAATAAACAAATGGGGGCTGTGTGAAGCTACCGAAAGTCGAAAGCCTGGAACTAATGTGTAGGCGCTAGTGTGATCCTTGAGTGTCACCAGGAAAACCTGCATATCCCTATGGCTAGGGCTCTTTGTTCACACATTTGCACTGCCACGCCACATAGAATTGCCTCGGGTGAAATGCGTGAATTTAGGCTATGCATGCAAGACATGCGATATCCTCTTGACGGGTGCACCACCCCTCAATTGTGCCTCGTGGCCCGCACCGTGTCTACGAATTTTGGGCGATGTCCCTATCCTATCCCCTATAGAGGGAGCTGCCTTACTTATATTTATGTTATGTCTGCTAATGAATGCTTGCATGCTTGAGTAAAAAATTACAATAAAAAAAATATAAATAATAAAAATATGTGTATACAATAAACTCAATTTCGGCTAGCGAAGCCTACTTTCCCAGCTCTGGCTCGTAGAGCCCAATCTTGGCCCCCATGGCCTACCTCCTGCCCTCACGACTCGTTAATCTCCCAACTCCGGCTTCTATAGTCCGCTTCCCCGATTTGGGCGTTCACATCTTGCGCCCCAATTTTTGGCTCTTGTTGCCTGCTTCCCTAATTTGGCTTCCGTAGCCTGCTCCCCATAATTCCGGCTCTTACAGCCCGCTTCCAACTTTGGCTCTTGCAGCCTGCTTCCCTTTAGCTTTTATAGCCTGCTTCCCTAATCCAGCCTCCACGGCCCGCCTCCCGTAACTTTGGCTCGTGTAGCCTGCTTACCTTTGGCCTTCGCGGCCTGCTTCTCAACTTTGGCTCTTGCAACCTGCTTACCTTTGACCTTTGTGGCCTGCTCCCCAATTTTGGCTCTCGCAGCCTGCTTCCCAATTTTGGCCCTCATGGCCTGCTTCCCAACTTTGGCTCCTACAGCTTGCTTCCCTTTGGCTTTTATGGCCTGCCTCCCAATATCTTTGGCTCTTGCAGCCTGCTTACCTTTGGCCTTCGCGGCCTGCTTCCCAATTTCGACTCTCGTGGCCTGCTCCCCGATTTGGCTCCCGCAGCTTGCTTCCCATAATTTCAGCTATCGCAGCCCGTTTCCCGATATCTTTGGCCCTTGCAGCCTGCTTCCGAGAACCCGGCTCTCTTAGCCTGCTCCCCAGAATTCAGCCTTCACGGCCCGCTTCCCATAATTACGGCTCTTGCAGCCCGCTTCCCAATACCCTTGGATTTTATGGCCTGCCTCCCCAATTCGGCTTCCATAGCCTGCTTCCCAACTTTGGCTCTTGTAGCCTGCTTACCTCAACCCCCATGGCCCGCTTTCCCAATTTTGCCTCTGGCAGCCTACCCCCCAAATTCTGGCTTTCACAGCCTGCTTTCCTGATTTGTGGACACTAAACAAATCCTCACCTCATGTTTACATGCAGGGGAATATAGAAGAAGAGAAGAAGAGAAAATAGAGAAGAAAAGAAAGATAAAGAGACCAAGATACCAACATACCATGTCAGCGCCCGACACCCTGTCGGCACTGACTAAGAGACAAAGAGATCAACAAACCCGGTCAGCCCCCGGCATCCTGTCGGCACTGACGAAGAGAAAAAGAGACAAAGAGACAAACAAAGCATGTCAACTCCCGACACCCTGTCGGCACTGAGGAAGAGACAAAGAGACCAACAAACCAGGTCAGCTCCCGGCACCCTGTCGGCACTGACGAAGAGAAAAAGAGACCAACAAACCGTGTCAGCTCCCGACACCCCGTCGGCACTGATCAACAAGCAAAGAGACTAACATACTGCTTCAGTTTCTGACACCCCGTAGGCACTGATGAAGAGACAAAGAGACCAATATGTTGCTTCAGTTCCCGACACCATGTCGGCACTGACGAAGAGACTAAGAGATCAACAGACCATGTCAGCTCCCGGCACCCTGTCGGCACTGGCGAAGAGAAGAAAAGATCAACACATACCATGTCAACGCTCGACACCATGTCAGACATTGGCAAAGGGTAGAAGAGACAAACAAATCGCGTCGGTCCCCCGGCACCCTATCGGCACTGACGAAGAGAAGAAGAGAACAAGTAAACCATGTCAACGCCCGACACCCCGTCGGCACTAACAAAGAGAAGAAGAGACCAACATGCCATGTCAGTCCCCGACACCCCGTTGGCACTGACGAAGAGAAGAAGAGACCAACATGCCATGTCAGTCCCCGACACCCCGTCGGCACTAACGAAGAGAAGAAGAGACCAACATGCCATGTCAGTCCCCGACACCCCGTCGGCACTGACGAAGAGAAGAAGAGGCCAACATGCTACGCCAGCTCCCAACACCCCGTCGACACTGACGAAGAGAAGAAGAGACCAACATGCTACGCCAGTCCCCGACACCCCGTCGGCACTGATGAAGAGAAGAAGAGACCAACATGCCATGTTAGTCCCTGACACCCCGTCGGCACTGACGAAGAGAAGAAGAGGCCAACATGCTACGCCAGCTCCCGAAACCCCGTCAGCACTGACGAAGAGAAGAAGAGACCAACATGCTACGCCAGTCCCCGACACCCCGTTGGCACTGACGAAGAGAAGAAGAGACCAACATGCCATGTCAGTCCCCGACACCCCGTCGGCACTGACGAAGAGAAGAAGAGGCCAACATGCTACGCCAGCTCCCAACACCCCGGTGACACCGACGAAGAGGAAAAGAGGCCAGTACACCCGCGGGCACCGCCCGGCTCATCCTTCGCCCGCGCTACCCGTGGGTGGGGGGCATTTGTGGACACCAAAAATTGCAAACCCAGATATCCTACTCGGCCGAGCACCAACAACGGCACCAAGTGAAGAAGCCCTGGAGGGACTGGTCATCCGGACTCCCCAAATATGCACACTGCCGCGAAGCCGTCCCCGGAGTCACGACAGCAAAGAGAAACCAACCCCCGGGAGGCTCAAAATCCGTGGCCCCCGAAGAAAATCAAACGAACCATAACTCGTGCTCAAAACGGGCTCAAGTCAGCCCCACTGGCACGCCCTGGATGGCCCCAGCGGCACACCCCTGGGAGCCCCCAGCGGCACACCCAGACCTTCAGCGGCCCACCCCGGGGGTGGTTCAGCGGCACACCCCCAGGGTGTCTCCAGCGGCACACCCTCGTGGGAGTCTAGCGGCACACCCAAGGGGCGCCCAGCGGCACACCCCCCAGGCCGCCCAGCGGCACACCCCCCCCAGGCACCCAGTGGCACGCCCCCCAGGCCGCCCAGCGGCACACCCCCCCCAGGCACCCAGCGGCACGCCCCCCCCCAGGGAGCCCCAACGGCACACCCCCAAGGGCCTCCAGCGGCACACCATGGCGAGCCTTCAACGGCATGCTTGTCAGCCCCTTCAACGGCACGCTTGCCAGCCCTTTCAGCGGCACACTCCTGCAGCCCTCCGACGGTGCAACTCGTTGGCTCCTCAGCGACACGCTCCGGCAGATCAAATCAAAACGCCATCCCCTATAGATTCTCAGCGCGCAATGGGCCAGCTAACGTGTCGCCTCCTCGTGAAGGCACGCAGGCTATTCCCTGCCACCAAGGACAGCCCAAATCAAATCCCATTCAATGCTGCATGTTTCGGCCATGGACGCTCCCGCCTTCGGACGCTCCCGCGACTGGGGTATAAATGCCCTTCTTCTCCGACGAACCAAAAAGGGGTAGGGAGAGACAGACAGACACAGACAGACACACGCAGAAGAGAAGAAGAGAAGAGAAGAAGAGAAGAAGAGAAGAAGGGAAAGAAGAAGAGAAGAAGAAGAGGGAGTCGTCTGCCCTCCGGCCGCTCCACCCACCGCCGCCGTCTGTGCAAAGAAGAGAAGAAGAGGAAAAGAAGAAGAAGAGGAGGGGAAGCTTTGACTCCCCCCCGCGCTGCTCCATCCACCATCGTCCGCACGAAGAGAAGAGAAGAAGGAGAAGAGAAGAAGAAGGAGGGAGTTCCGCCGTGAAGCCCCGACGATCACCAAAAGGGAGAGAGCAGAGAAAGAGAGAGAGAGAGCATGTACTAGAGGGGAAGGGGAAGAGCAGCGAGCCGTCGCCCCTGCTCGACCCCAGCTCATCCCTTTCCTTTCCCCCTTTGCTTTTCTTTCCTTCTCCTCCATTGTGCCTCATGTTCCAGCGTTCTGAGGTGTATGTGGCCGGTTGCGGCCTTTGTCGGCTATGAATAAAATCGCTCTTTTGAGTTCTTTCTTCTTACCGTCTCCGTTGGTTTGAATATGTGCACGTGTTTGAACGCTTCCCCCCCTCCGCCTCCCGATCGTTTGATCCTTGGCGTGGGCTTTCGTCCCCCTCGTCATTGCTCTTTTCTTCTTCTTAGCATACCCAAGCCCAACACCATCCTTGGCCTTCCTCCCTTCTCCAACTCTAGGCCACCTGGCCAACTCTCAGCCTTCATCCCCTTGCTCAGCCACCCACCGGTGCACCCCTACCGCGGTGCAGCCTCCCCAGCTCCCAGAGGTACGCCCTGGCTAAGCCCCGCGCCGCTGCACCCTTCTTTGAACCCTTCGCCGGTACGCCCCTACGGGCCTTCCCCGGTACGCCCCGGCCAAGCCCTTTGCCGGCACACCCCGTGGGTCTTCCCCGGTGCACTCGGGCCACTTCCAGCCGGAGCGCCTTCAGCCTCTTTCATCCTAATGCCACTCACCATCCCTTCCGAGTTTTCTGAGGTTTTATTAAGGTGTTGCCGCCCTCGGGCGCCCACCTCCAGTTGTCGGGTTCCGCCACTCAATGTGGGCGCGTTCTCTGTATCTCCCTTACGCTATGGTCAAGGGGAGATGCTGCCGAATTTTTGTTAGAAACGATAACATATTAAAAGATAAAAGGAAGCAACCAACAAATGGAACGACCACACGCTAAAAAGGACTAAAAGAAAGCAACAAATAAATAAAAAGAACAACAATAAAATGCTTTAACCAAGGCAAGGGAACCGTAATCAACTCAAAGAGAGCCGGACCGAATAGCAACTAAGCAACTTAAACATCCACCCTCACGGGAGAAAGAATGAAAGATAATCAAGAGAAAGAGAGAGGAAGCCCATGTAAACTTAGTAAAAATCAAGAGAGAAAAGAAAAAAAGGAAAAGACATAAGAAACGGAGGAGGAGTGGGCTCTCCATGCCCTTCGCCGGTACGCCCCCCCCAGCTACCCTCAGCGGTACATCCTCTAGCCACCCTTCGCCGCCGGCACGCCCCTCGCCGACATACCTCACTGCGCCCTTCACCGGTGCACCCTGCAGTCGCCGTTCACCGGCACGCCCTTTGGGCTTCTCCAGCGGCACACTCGTGCCCTCCTTCCCCGGCACGCTTCCATGGCCTCCGCCGGTACGCGCTTCCAGCTCCTCTAGCGGCACGCCCATCCTTGAACCCTCCAGCGGTACACCCTCGCCCCTGCCTTCGCCGGTGCACCCCCGATCAACCCTTCAGCGGCACGCTCGTGCCCTCCCTCAGCAGTACACCCTCCCACCGCCGCCAGCGGCACACCCTCAGCTCACTCTCCGGCGGTACACTCTCTTTCAGTGGCACACTCTCCACCGCCCTCTTCACACATGTGTCGAATGCAACAAATAATAATAATAATAATAACTGACTCACAATAAAAGAAATGAGGGATAAATGATAACAATAATAAAATTATAATAACAAAAAGGGCGCAAATAATAATGATGACGCACCCAATAAATAAATAAATGATAACAATAAAAAGGGGAAATAAGTAATAATAATTACCAACCCAAAAAAGTAGTAATAATAAAACACAATAAATGAATAGGCAGAGAATAATAATAAGAACAATAATAAATGAACAATAATAATAAACTCACCAAAATATATATATAAAAACAATAGATAATAATCTTAAAATTTAAATAATAGTAAAAAAAATTGACGAGACCCACACTGCAGCCTCGTCTCTCTCTCCCGTGACCCGGTGCTGAAACAACAACAATGCCGCCCTTATGGGCTGGGCCTGTGTCTTGGGAGTTATCCCGAAATGGCCATGACCCGACCTCGCCTTGGGCTGAGATTCCGATTAAATTAGATTCGTCTCTCATGGCCGGACCCCTTCCATGCCACTACTAAAATTGCCGGGCATCCGGCAGACATTTGAACGGGTTCACCTCGATTTCCGCCACGTTTCTATTACGGACCTGTGTCTGAACATGAAAAGACCCGTGAGCAACCAACATGGCCGACGGCTCCTATCCCGACGTGGTCATGACCCAGCATTGCTCCGGGTCGATAGCTCGTCAAATCGCATTCACCCTATCGAGATTCGTTCCTGCCCTTTCATTGAAATTGCCGTAAAGTCGGCATACATTTGTACGGGGTTGTTCCTATCCACGTCGCACCTTCAATATGGACCCTTGTCTGAATATCGAGTGGTCCGCAAGTGACCGACAGAAATCTGAATAGAACGAGATGGCTCTTGTCATCCCTGGACCCTATATACGGGAATATCACTAAGGCCTTTGTGGGCTGTGCTTGGACCTCGGGTCCATCCCGATTATGGTCATTATCTGACCCACACCCTCGGCCTATAGCTCGCTTCCTTCGAACATGTTTTGGTTTTGGAATCTAGTCCCGGGACTCTTCCCCGTTGCCCTCCGGCACCGGGAACATTAATGATGCCCATGCAAGCCCCGTTTGGACCGCGGGAGGCGCCCCTGGTATGGTCCCGACTCGATCTCGCACCGGGCCAATAAATTCACTAGTTTCCTACTACACTAATCGAGATTTAACCGAATATTTTTAGTGTCTCAGAATAATGTATTTGCCGTATCACAACATACATATGTTCTAGGTCCTTCTGCGACGATTATGATACTCTCAAGCCGAACACCCGTCTGAATTTTAAACGGTCTCCCGAATGACGGACACGTTTCGAACGTCCGCTTCCGTAGACACAGGGCTTTTCAGCCAATTCAAGGGATATTCCCTCGTTGTCCCTTGGCACCGGAAATATTAATGACGCTCATGCAAGTCTTGTTTCGACCGCGGGGGGCCCACCGCGGTATGTTCGCAACTTGCTCTTGCACCGGTTTTTGACCGCTCCAACCGAGGCTCAGCCGAACGTTTTCCGCTCTTCCGAACGATAAATTTACCGTACCTCGGCATACATGCGTTCTGATTTTCCCGCGACAACCGTGATTTTCTCGAGCCGGACATTCGTCCGAACATTAAATGGTCAGTACACGACCGACATGATCGCGAATGTTTTCTTCTTACCCTCATACGGGGGTTTCGATGCTTCCTAATAGATCTTTCATGCAATTAATTTCTTGGCCATGAGGCCCTGAATCCCGGCGATTAATCAAGGGTGTTCCCTCGTATGGGGGATGTAAATGATGCCGTGACCTTTATGGCGCGGCGGGTTTTTTTATCCCGACACGAACCACACAATCGTCTGATCGAGTCAGATCGAGCGCACCATGGGCTCTTCGGAGACTGAACAAATTGTCACTTCGGTGACTGGCACGCCCACGCACTCAATAGACGAACCACCTGAACAAGCGAATTTTAGTGCGTCCACAACACCCCGATCCAGCCTTCTCCGGCACAGCCCAGTCTAGCCTCCCCCGGCACACACCCCAGCCCCTAACCCGGCACACCTACCTTGGCCTTCCCCGACACACACCTTGCGCAGCCCTACCCGGTACACCTCTCAGGCGCTTCCCCAGCACACCCCTCCTTGGCCCTTACACGGCACACGAGCCCAGGCCTCACCCGGTACAACCTCTCACCCCTCTTGGTGCCTTGTCCGGCACACCCCCAAGCCTGCATTAACATCACCTTTAGCCCGGGCTGCTTTGCATCGACTCACCCCCCTTTTAGCACCGACTCAGTCCCCCTTTGCACAGACCTCTCCTCAGCCTCCCGACGGCCCATTCCCTCATGCACGATATAACTGTAAATAAAAGAAATACGAGGGCAATAGTGATTAAAACAAATAGAAAAAAAATAAAAAAAATAAAACACATGAAAATTCCAATAAAATAAATAAATAGGTAAGTAAATGAACACACACACACACACACACACACACACACACACACACACACACATACACACACACACACACACACACACACACACACACACACACACACACATATATATATATATATATATATATATATATATTTGAACACATAATAAATAAAAAAAAGGGAGAACGTGTGCAATAAATAGAAGAAAAATAGCAAGACCACCCCAAAGTGTGAAGTGAGCAATAAAAAGATACATATAATGAAAATTCAGATAACAAAAAGAATGCTAAAATCCACTCTACAGTCCCGTCTCTTCCCGTGACCCGGTGCAAAAGGAATAATGACGCTGTCCCGGTAGGTCGGGTCCGAGCCTTGGGAATTATTCCAACGTGGCCGTGACTCGACGTTGCTTTGGGCCGACATCCCGATCAATCAGACCCGCTTCTCGGCCGGATCCTTTCCGACCCATTATTAAAATTGCCGTGGACTCGACATATATTTGAACGGGTTTACCTCAATTTTCACCGCGTTCTCGTTTTGGGCCTTCGTCCAATTATGAAATGGTCCGCGAAGTGGCCGACACATTTCAATGCTTGCACCCCGATACGGGCTCCTAGTGTGGTTTACTCTTCCCTATACTTTGCGATTAGTATTAATTCTTTCAGGCCGCAGGGCCCTTAATTTCGGCAATCAATCAAGGGTGTTCCCTCGTATGGGAGATGTAAATGACGTCGTGACCTTCATGGCACGGCAGGATTTGGTCCCGACCCGAACTACACAATCACCTGACGAAGTCAGATCAAGCGCACCCGCGGCTCTTCGGAGCCTAAGTAAATCATCACTTTGTGACTGGAACACCCACGCACTTAATAAACCGATAAACAAATAAGCCACGATTTTGATGAAAAGAAGTGCATCCACAAGTCTGGCACGCCCGGTGGGACCGATACACCCTTCATCTCTTTGCCGAAATTAGGGGCCCTGCGGCCCCCATCTTGTAATACTAATTGCGCTATTTTTGCAAATGCAGGGAAATCGCACGTTGACACCAGGGAGGGCGACCACCTTCGGTTCCCAGCCCGTCGAGAGCCACGTCTGGGGTGGCTATCTCGCCATCCCCCTTAACTTCGGGAGCTTCCCTCCTGTGGTTGGCTTCCCCAACTTCCTTGGGGTGGCCTTCGTCAACATACTGGACGTGGAAGCATCTGACAAGCCGAAGACCAGCACTCCCACCCAGGGAGTCACTGAAGCTGCCACCGACCGAGCCTCGGCCAGAAACAACAACACCGTCCCGACTGGGACGCTAAGCTGCAACGTGCACCAGACTGCCAGCCCACCTCACTCGGATCAGCATATCACCGGAGGAGGCTCCGAAGGAACAATGCTGGCGCGACTCCGGGGCGCCGAATCTCCAGCACCGAGAAGTCCATGACCATCGGGAACATCCAAGTCCACCTTGATGGATGGAGGTCTGAAGTGATTCCAGACTGCATCGTACCAACTGTTCCGATCCGTAACTCCTTCCAAGGGCTAGAGAGGATGAAAGAGAAGGTGATGCCTGCCATCTTGGCCGCGGCACCGAAGAACATGCCGGTTCACAAGCTGGCTTAGCTCAAACAAGTCAGGATCCCTAAGGAAGCCTAGACCACTGCACCCGCCCAAGCAGGGCCCTGCTGCATCCGCCCGATAATGGCCCGACGAGATGAAAGGGTCGAAGTGACGCCCCCGGTATACCAACCGACGTCGGCAGAAAATATCCGCCGCCAGCACCACAGGTGTCGACACCAAGCTGCCTACCCAAGGCCTGCAGATTACACACATGTTGCTGCCATCGGCACGCAATCACCGGCTTCTCCCCCTGACCAGGAGTGGGAAGGGATGGAGCAAGCCATGAGGAATTACCTCCGAGGCCCGAGGAGCACCCCTTCGGGTCGCCAAAGACTACTGGGGGCAATGGCCTTCGCTTTCCAAGAAGAAGAAACCCAACCTATGCCCAGCGTAGAATCGAGGAACCATTCTTAGGAGTTACGTCAGTCCCCTTTGCGGGAGGAAGAGGAGCCTCGAAGATCGATCTTCGATAGACTGGTGTTCCCAGGCAGGCCGTCGAGGAGGATGGCAAGAAGAAATAGAAATTGGAGAGTCTACACCTGCAACATGGCAGGAGTGTTTGGTCGGTATGGATCTCTACCTACCGACCCCGAAGAGGTGGCCATACTCCCTGCGAGACCCGATCCCCATACCAGAAGAGAGAGAGCGGCAAGCGAGGTGGCGCAGGTGGGCACTGAAGAGACCTCCTATAAAGAAGCCTCCACGGCTCTGGCCGCCAATGTCATCACAACTGAGGGCACTAGCGGCCGGCCGTTTACGTCATCAGAAGAGACGCTGACTGAAGAAGTAGGGGGCATTCCCAGTCTCCCCACGAATGACCCTGCAATGTTGTATATGGTACAACAGTACCAGCGGGAGATCGAACTGTTGAAGAAGCAACTGAACGAGAGGAGTGCACAACCCTCGGCATCCGGGCAGACCGAGGCTTTGCTCGAAGCGCCCGGGGGCAACGGGCAATCTTCTGAAGCGCTTCCGTAGGGAGCATTACCTTCGCTGATACCCGGCTACACTAGGGGCATCCCCCAGCAACAGGCACAACATACAACACCGGCCCCGCCACCAGTTTTGTCCTTCCAAGGGTCTCCTATGGCCCCGCAGGCGACAGTGCTGACTACTCCAAGGGCACATCATGCCCACTTTTACCCAAGCCCAGTCGACCCCAGAACTGTTAGCCGGTTGATGCTTGAACATATGATTGACATGAAGCTAGCGGAGACGGGCGATGGTGATCAAACGCCGTTTGACGTCTACCGAGTGCCCTACCGGGCTCATTATGCCGCCAAGAAATTGCCGGTCGGCATCACCAAGCCACCGAAATTTGAAAAGTTCAACGGGCAAGGGTCTCTCAGGGAGCACATAGCCTATTATGTGAATGTCATGGGAGATCTGGCTACTGATGAGGCATATCTCCTCAAATTCTTCGGCTCAACACTCACTGGGCTTGCCTTTGAGTGGTACTCAAGCCTGCCCGCCGGGTCTATCACTGACTGGCCCGATATGCAGAAAAAGTTTAAAGAAAGATTTTATATTACCGAACGGGAGGTCATTGTGGCAGAGCTCTATGCCACGAGGCAGAGAAATAATGAGTCGGCACTTGACTACATTAAAAGATGGAGGAACCTCAGTATGAGGTGCAGACGTCCCCCACATTAGGAGGACGCAGTGCAGATTTGTAAGCAGAACTTGAAGAAAGAAATCCTAGAAAGGATGATCGGCACCGAGGTCAAGACATTTGACCGCCTGAAAAATATAGTGGCTGAGATTGAAGCATTCCTTGCCCGGTACTCTTCCACTCTGGCCGCATCATGCCAGAGAGCTAGGCAGACCGAGAAGAAGCCAATTCCCCCAGAGGTGCATGCACTGGACTTCCAGACCTTTGAGAAACAAAAGGAAAAAGCTAAAGGGGCTGCCAACCCTCCTCCGGCCAGATCCACGGAACACCCGGAAGGCCCCTCGCTGAGGGAGAAAATGAGAAATAAGCTATACTCTTTCTCTCGAGACAAGTCCCTTCTCCTGTTCGAGTGGGCAACCAGCTACAATAAAATCACATTGCCAGAACCGAAGAGGCCCGGTGACCTGAAGAAGAAGGACGACCCGCACTTCTGCCAGTATCACCAGATGCTCGGGCACACCATTGAAGACTGCTACGTCTTCAAGGACGTCATTGAGTCCTTAATCAAGAATGGAGAGCTGGACATGGGGGAGCACAAAGTAGATCCTCCACAGCCGCATGGGCTGCCCAACTTGGCTCCCACCGTCAACATGGTGTCGTTGTACTAGGAGTTGCCTAAAGAATGGGCGGAGGCCAGTACCCGCGCCACCTATGAAGCTTTTGTCGTGGGACCAGCTCAAGACCAGGGGGGCTGGCAAGCTGTTCCTAAGAAGAATAGAAGAAGATAGACCCCTCGGCCCACCCCAGAAGTTCATGTAAGGGAGGTCACACCCCGACCAGCACCGCCACCGGTGAACCCCGTCTGGCATGACACAGCCCCTCGGCTAGTCATGAGGCGGCCAACTCACAACAAGAAGAAGCACACCCCGATGCGGGTGCACAAGGAAACCAGCCCGGTAGTTGGAAGACTCCAGGCTATTATTAATGGGCTTGAAGACTATGAACAGCCCAAAATCCAGCCTATGAAATTGAAAGAGTATGTCCCCTGGGAGGAGTTCGAGTCGCTCGAACTGGCTCCAGGAGCAAAAGTTGGGGCAAAAGAAGAATCTCCCCTGTGGGGTGGACTTCCCCAGGAGCAGCCACCGGCAGCCGCAGAAAAGAAGAAGAAGAAAAGAAGGCCCAGAAATAAGAAGAAAAAGGAGGTCATCGTTGCCTGCAATACCCTCTCGGCACTGTTTGACACCGCCCTCTCCCTGGAAGAAAAAGAAGAAGAGCTACCCCATGAACCAACGGAGGTGAATCAAGCTGAAACATCCACTTCTCAACACGCCACCAGGTCGGGAAGGAAGTGGGGACGCCCTCCTCAGGCTAACCATAACATCATGCTCAGGGGAGAGCAACCATACCAAGTCCCCGAGCCTAAGGTTCGAGGCACGGTGATCCCTCCTCCATCGGGTCTCTATCCCGAAGAACCAAAAAGTAGGGGCACTCCTTCATTCACTGAATTCTTGTTGGCCCGGACGGAGAGGCAGGCACGCCCCCAAGGGTCCTGATCCGCCAAAGAAGTAAGCAGCCTCCCGGCTCCACCAGCGGCAACCCCTCCTCAGCCAGGGGAGGAATTTGACGGCATCCCGAACCTTGCCAAATTCATGCAAGAAAAGGGGGAAGCCTAGTAGGCCCCACAAGCTCAAGAAGCCACGGTAGAAATAGCAAAGGAGGCACCCTCTGATCCAGCACCCCAGGTCCAAGGTGGGGGCAGGCGTAGCAAGGCCGAAGAGATGAAGCTACTCAAGGTGCGGGCTGCCGACCGAATAGTTAGACATCTCAAGAAGATCCCGGCCCGGTTCACCGTCTGGGAGATGTTGTCCTTAGATGAAGAAACATGGCAAGCCATTATTGCCGCACTCCAGATGCCAGCACAACTTGAAGCCTGCCTGGCAGAGGTGTCACCTGAAGTGGTCATGGCCTTCACAGTGGATGACATGCTCCTGCCCACCTGTAGTCATAATAGGCCGCTCTACATGAAGGGGCAACCTATCAACAGGGTCTTGATCTGTAGCACCCCCGATAGAAATCATCGAGTAAATTTAAAACTTCTTCCTAAAAGAAATCATACATGAAGGCCTTACATAAAGAATCCAACCTCATGAGGATTATAATGTAAATATACAAGCCAACCTTACTTTCTAACAATAAGAATCATGAAGGCCTTATGAGAAAGAACCAAAACCTGATGAGGGCTAGTATGTAAATGTACAACCCACTTTATGCATAGTACGTAATAAACTCTTTCCTAAAGAACCTTACATGAAAGGTATTATAGAAAGAACCAAACCATAGGAGGACTAGCATATAAATGTGCAATCAAACTTTATGCACATGGGTAGTACGTAAGTGGGTGTCCTTCTCCACCACCAAGAGAATTGGCGCCCCTGACCAGGGCGCCAATTGCGAAATTGAAGACCATGTAAGGAGGTGCCATTTCCCTTAGGGTCCTATCCCATTATGATATTAATATATATGTGAACACCAAGAAGGCCAACACGTGAGAGCGGCAGTTTTGTCTAACAGTTGACGCCCTCATGCAGAGACGTCATTTATATGAATAGTACCACCTAGATTAATGGACGACCACTTACAGAGGCGTCATTTAAATCTATGTTTCTAGAAGGTTGAGACACGAACAACCCCATTTAGCTAGCAAAGCACCATGCCTAGTCAGCCAGACCCGCAAAACAAAAAACCAATGCTTTGCGATTCCCTATAACTAATCCCCTCCGTAGCACTGTCAGAGGCTAATGCCATCTTTCAGTGCTGCTTGCAGTAGGGAATATTGCCCTTCGTTCCTCAGAAAACGTGAAGTCTACGTCCTGCTGCTGAAGCTTTACGGCGGCGGGGAACGTGTGGCTTCATCCTATCATCTTTACCTCATAATCACACGTCAAAAGGTAGGTGTTCTCAAATCCTTGCCTAACTAGTAGCTAAATAAGTTAACTTATGCATGCTTAGAGTTAGATTAACTCATCATCCATGCTATATATTACCAGACTTTATCGTGATCAAGAAATAACCATGTATATACCATGTTATACATGGTATATACATGGTTATTTCTTGATCACGGTAAAGATCATTCCTCTCCAAGGGGGTGACTAGAGAAGGAGGAGAGTTGGCGATAGCTCATTTTTCCCTTATGGTGGGTTTTCCTCGCCCCCGGCCAGGGGGAGGGGGCTGCACTTCGGTTGCCCTCGCCCGCTGGAGATGGGCAATGAAGGTACTTCGGTTGAGGGCCTCTCTTTTGCTCAGGCTTTGTCGGTGTCTCTTCGGCCTGCCAAGGTTGCACTGGAGCGCAAAACTCCAGCGTTCACCGATGGTGGTCGCCCGGCTGTTTTCTTTACAAGGGAGGAGATTCGTTGTTCTTAAGTTTCTCTACAATATGCTATTGTGGCGAAGTGCTCATACGGAAGGCCTTCCATTCCGGAATTTAAGAACTGCCTGTCATAGCGGATGATGCTGCATGGTGATTTTATTGTGAGCACTTTGAATTCTCGTCACCTCCTTCTACGGTTCCTTGAGGAGGAGGATTTCCTGAAGGTTTTAGTCCGTAAAAGTCTTTTTATTAAGGGGTTCCTCTTCCAATTTTTTCGTTGGACGAAAGACTTTGATTTCTCTGCGGACCCTACGTTGCTTCCTATCTGGGTGGGGTTTCCTAATATCCCAGTTAACTTCTACAATGAGGATTATCTGAAAGCTATTACAGGGAACTTCGGTAGTGTTTTGCGCATCCATGATGCTACGTTGGCCTGGACACAGACGGCTGAGGCTCTTGTCTGTGTTGATATGGATGTTTCTAAGCCTTTCCCGGAAGGTATCTGGATTGGCTGTGGTGAGGAGGGTTTTTGGCAAAAAGTTAACTTTCATCGTGTTCCTATCATTTGCAAGTTCTGTCGCCGGATTGGTCATGGGAAGGATACATGCAGGAAAAAGCTCAAGGGTGGAGGTGGTTCTAAACGTTCTGGTGATCAAGCTGGACGTACCCTTCAGGATAAGTAGGAGTGGCAAGAGGTGAAGCGCAAAGGATCAGTCCGTACTACAACAAATGTCACTATGCATGCTTCTATTCCTTTTAGTAACGCGTTTGGTCGTTTAGTTTCTGATATTGGTGGTGTCACTATGGGGGGCCCTCCAGCCTCTCAGGCAGCAGAAGGTTTGGTTGACCAAGGAGATGGTTTGGTCGACCACAGAATTCTCCCAGAGGTTTCGCTTGTAGTTCAGGTACCTCATGTTCCGTCAGAGGGATCTAAAGAGGGCGTACCCCCAGCTGAAGATTCCTTGATGGGGAATGTATCCAGGTCACTGGGTTCACAGGGAACTGCTGCATCTTTGGAAGTGCCACCACAGATGGATGGGGCCCCTAATTATTCAGTTGTGGTTTTTAATGATCAGCATCAGATAGTCCAGGCGACTACACAAGTCGTCATTGATGGTCAGGTTCCGCCGAGGTTCGTGGACGTATCTCGGGGTTCTCCTTCTCATTGAGGGTAAAGAGGTTAGTGGTTTATTAAAGGTTGATGCTGAGCACCACGGGGGCCAAGCTAGCTTGGTAGATAATGCCTTTATGCCTCAGTGTGATATTCGGCAGCTAGGAGATGTCTGGAAGCATCCCTCCAAAGGAGGTATCATGACACGCTCCCGTGCTAAGTCTTTCGACTGTCTCCCCCAGGTTGGTTTATGATGGATTCTTTGTTAGTTTGGAATATTCGTGGTGTGCGGAATTCTGCTTCCCGTCGTAGTCTTAAAAGATTAGTAGCTAGCACTAAACCAGCTATAGTGGCTATTCTTGAACCTATGCTTGTTTTCGATAAAGCACCTAAACTAGGTAGATTTTTAAAGATGGATTGTTGGACTACTGCTAATGGGAATCTCCCTAAAATTTGGGTTTTCTGGCGGTCATCTTCTTCCATCGAGGTGGTAGCCTCCTTGGATCAGAGTGTTACGGTTGGCATTCGGGCGGGAGAAGGTTTCTCCTGCTATTTTTCTGCGATCTATGCGTCTTGCGACCGAATTCACCGGCGTGATTTGTTTGGTCATTTGGAAGAACTAGCTGGGACTCTCAACACTCCCTGGCTTCTCGGGGGAGACTTTAACTGTGTTTTAAATGCTGCTGAGAAAATTGGAGGTGTGGTCCGCATTTGCAAGATATGGAAGAGTTTCAATCTTTTATCACTGATTCTGGACTTTGGGACGCGGGTTTCTCTGGTTCCAGGTTTACCTGGTCTAATAGCAGAACTTGGTCCAACTCCATTTGTGCGAGGTTGGATAGGGTCCTGCTTAATTCCCTTTGGCAGGAAGCCCACCCTCGTACTCAGGTTTCGCACTTATTACGCGGCCCTTCGGACCACTCTCCTCTTTCTATCTCAATCCTGTAGGAGAGGTGCATCCCATGCCGGTTTATTTTCCAGAAAATGTGGACCCTCCACCAAAGTTTTACCTTCACTATTAAGCAGGCTTGGGAAAGCTTCGATTGCAATCACCCCAATGGGCTTGTTCGTTTACAGGTTAAGCTCAAAAGCCTTAAGGCAGTGCTGAGACTATGGAACAAAGAAGTGTTTGGTGATGTTTGCCTGCAGGTATGTCAAGCGGAGTTCTTGGTGCAGTCTGCTCAGGAGGCATTTGATGCTGATCCCACTCCGGCTAATCGGGGTGCTCTGAATGCGGCGAATGCGAAGATGAGACAGGCTCTTCAAGTGGAGGAGATTTATTGGCATCAAAAAAGCAGGCAGGATTGGATTGATAGCGGTGACAGGAACACGTCCTTCTACCATGCTTGGGCTAAGCATTACAGATCACGCAACTATATTCATCGTCTGAAAGTGGGCGAAGATGGGGATTGGTGCTCTGATCAGGGAGTCTTGCGCGATCAAGCCTTGCGTTACTTCCAATCTCTCCTATCTTCGGAAAGACATGAGCTGGATGACAATCTCTTGGAGTGTATTCCTTCTTTAGTCTCTATAGAGCACAATGACCTTCTGTGTGTGACACCCAGTGCACAAGAAATACAAGCAGCTGTGTGGTCTCTTGATGGAGCAAGTGCACCAGGCCCGGATGGGTTTACTGGAGTTTTTTTTACTCCTTGCTGGGAGATTGTTAGCAAGGATGTTATCTTTACTGTGCAAGATTTTTTTGCAGGATTTCCCCTCCCGCGAGGAGTCTCTTCGTTCATCATCACCTTGGTGCCTAAAATAGTTGAACCAAGGACCTTCAATGACTACAGGCCTATTAGCCTGTGTAACTTTGTGTATAAGATCATCACAAGAATTTTTTGTCTCAGGCTTGGTCCTATTCTTCCCAATATGATCATTTCCCCCAAGCAAGGTGCATTTGTCAAAGGAAGACACATTGGTGATAATATAGCATTATTTGCCCAGCTGATGAAGGACATTAACAGAAGGACATATGGTCACAATATTATCCTTAAATTAGACATGGCCAAAGGGTATGGCAGGATGGAGTGGGACTTCATATTGGCTGTTCTTCGCCACTTTGGATTCTCTAACAGATTCTTATCCTACATTGGCATGCTCTTATTTAATTCCTGGTTTTCTATTAATTTTAATGGTCAGGCAGCGGGTTTCTTTAAATTATATAGGGGGATCAAACAAGGGGATCCGCTTGCCCCATACCTGTTCATTCTTGCTTCGGAGGTGCTAAGTAGGGGACTTCGGCAATTATTCCAGGCTGGGACTATCAAGTATTTCAAAGGGCCTATGGGATGTCCACTTGATAGCCATCTCCTCTATGCAGATGATACATTGATATTCTCAAATGGAGCTCGTAGGAATATTCGGACGCTGCTGAATTTCTTGAAATCCTATGAGGCCTGCTTTGGACAATTAATCAATGCTGGGAAGAGCTCTTTCATGTTGCCGACTAAAGCTCCAAGGTGCTTGGTTTCTTCCATCCACCAAATAACTGGCTTCCATCAGCAAACTGGTGCGATGAAGTACCTGGGTGTTCCGCTTAAGCCTGGCAGAAGGCTGGTTGCCGACTTCTAGTTTCCTATAGACAAAGTTAATACCAAACTGATGGGATGGCAAACTAAATTCCTGTCTCAAGCCGGACGTACAGTTCTTATCCAGTTTGTTATCCGTGGCCAGCCTGTGTATATTGCTTCTTCTCTCTGCATTCCCAGAACCATTTTGGCCTTCCTGGATAGGCTATGTGCTAACTTCTTCTGGGGAGGGAATGATGGTCTGAGGAAACGCCCGGGTCTCCTAGGATTGTATTTAGAAACCATTAATGGAGGGAGGTCTTGATATCCGCAAATTTGAAGATATGCAGGTAGCCTTGGCCGCCAAATAGCTCTGGCATATTCTCAATGGGACTTCTATATGGTCGGATTATGCTAGGTGTCGGTATGTTAAGAGACATTTCTCTGAAATCTCAATTTCATTCCCAACTGGGATGTCCACAAAGATTTTTTGTGAGGCCAAGGCGTTGGTGGTTGCTAATTCTCGCTGGATTGTTGGGGACGGCAGAAGCATTGACTTTCTTCGGGACAACTGGATCGGCGATAGACCCTTGATTTCTTTCATTGATGATGGTCATCTGCATCCGCCTCAAATTACTATCAGGGAGGCTTTATCTGATCGAACCCATTGAATATGGAGCTACCTTCGAATCAACACTGATGTTATATCATGTGAGGTTACTGAGGTTAAGGATATATGTGTATGGGAGGCTCATCCCACAAGCTCTTTTTCTATTAAGTCTGTTGTTCAGCTACTGCACCACACTAGCATACGCAGGCCCCATTTTCGCAAACTATGGCATTCTACTTTCTCCCCACGGGTGACCCTTTTCACCTAGCGCTTGTTATATGGTGTTGTCTCAGTTGACAGCCGCATTGCGGACTGCGGAATCCCTTTATCATCTAAATGTGTTTGCTGCTATTCATCTTCCCAGGAATCCTTGGATCATCTCTTTATCTACAGTGATATAGCCAAACAAATGTGGAACTGGCTTCGACCTCTTCTGAATAATAGCATTAGTCTCTCTGAACATGTCACTACCAGATGCTGGAATATTATTGCTGCAACAAATGTTAGCTCAGCCTTTCAGTTTATTGGGCTTTATGCTGTGATATTGGGGGTGTGGGAGGTATGGAAATGTCGCTGCTCTACTCACTTTGAAGGCAAACCTTGGAGATTGGCGCATGTCCAGCATCACATCTACAGTCTGATACAGTCTGCTGTGAATAAGATGACATTCCACAAGTCGCTAACTCGAGAGGAAGAGGACATTCTCTACAGATTTAATCTATCACCAAGGATCAAGTAGAAATGTCCGAAGCTGGTGTGCAGATCTTTGGCCCATACAGGGTTTACTCTTCATGTAGATGGTGCATCTAAAGGTAATCTGGGCCACTGTGGAGGCGGTGGTTGTGTTCGCAATAGGGAAGGAAAGTTTATGTTTGGTTTTTCTCATTATTATGGCTTTGGAAATAGCTTAATTGCCGAAGCCAGGGTGTTACTTGATGGTCTCCTTCAGGCTGCGTATAGAGGTTACCTGATCACGGCAACTTATTTTGACTCAGCTGTCCTAGTTCAGGCTATTCATAAGAGCATATGCCCCTCTTGGCAGATCCTTTACTGGTGGCATAAGATCATGCCTTTGTTCAACAACAACCCTCACAGCATCACCCATGTCTTTAGATAAGGAAATCAAGTGGGTGATTCTTTGGCTTCGTATGCTTGTAGATTACGTCAAAACATCCTATTTGAGTCTCAAAAAGACTTGCCACCTAGCACCAAGGGGGCGATTGTCTTGGATATACTTGGTTGTCCCTCCTTCAGATTTTAGTCTTCTAGATTTATTTTTTTCTCTAGGATCTTAAAGTTCCTCTTAGATCTCTTGGTTTTCTTTTGTTTTTATTTCTCAAGGGTATGCCCCGCTGCTCTTGTAAATTTCTTCAATATTAATAAAATTTTTAGGGTACAGGTTTCGCCTGGGGGAGTGATTACATCTGTCCTCCATGAGGATAGGTGCACTTGACCAGCTGCTGGATCATGTATGCCTTTTGATTAAAAAAAATGTTATACATATTTTAATAGCTTGTTACATATGTCGCATATACATATTGTTACCATGATCTTTATGAGTTTGAACATAGTCTGTTAGCATGATGTCATGAGTTTTTGAACATATTTTATTACACTAGTTTTACAGTCTTAATAACCATGTTTTAAACCTTAGTACAGAACCTCCGTACATAAAATACTCGCATGTTTTAAAAAAAAATCCGAAAGCCCCAGCTCTCAGGTAAATGGCGCCCCTGACCAGGGCGCCAATTAGCAAATTGAAGACCCCTCACCAGGGCGTCAATTTTAAAATTGAAGACCCCTGACAGGGCGCCAATTTGCAAATTGAAGACCCTGACCAGAGCGCCAATTTGAAAATTAAAGACCATTTGAGTGGTCGCCAATTAAATGAAGACACTTCGCAGTGTCGTCATTTCCATTTCCATAATTTTCCAGTAATTAGTAATTCAACTCATTCAAAAATCTATAACTATCGAACTAAAGCATGAAATTTTTACATGAACATGTTTCTGGAATCATGACATTTTCCCCTACCTGCACGTACCCTTACTTCCTGATTCGGAGCACCTTTATCCTGATGAATAGTGCACAACCCACCTGTAAATGGCGCCCCTGACCAGGGCGCCAATTTCAGAAATGAAGACTTGGTGGTCGTCAATTAATTGAAGACCATGTGCAATGTCGTCAATTCCATTTTCTGGAATTTCTAGTAATTAGTAATTCAACACATTCAAAAATCCATAATTATTAAACTAAACCATGAAAATTTTGCATGAATATAGTTCTGTGATCCTGAGATTTTTCTCTACCTGTCCATGTCCTCGATTCCTGATTTAATGAAAGAATTAAAAATGAATAGTGTTTGAATAGTAAACCGTGACTCATATTGTCCAGCCACCATGTTCAGACAATTATAACTTTTTAACCCAATCACGAAACTCCTGCATGAATATGGTTCTGGGACCCTCAAATTTTTTTCTATTTAACTATGTACTTAATTCTTGATTTACTGAAAGTATTAAAAATGAATAGTGTTTGAATACTATTTTGAGTCACTGAATGTACCTGCCCGGTGTAAATCACCCCAATTTATTGAATAGTGAAACCCAATAATTTTGCATGAGCATGATTCTGAACTCCCGAGAATTTCCTCTACCTGTTCATATCCTTGCTTCCTATTTCTGAGAAATTTTTAAGGTATGAATAGTGTATAAATAGTGTTTTGAGTCACAGAATATTCCTGCCCGGTGAAAATCACCCAAATATAAATGGCGCCCCGAGCTAGGGCGCCAATGATATGAATAGCGACATGCAAGTGTGTCGTCATTTAATTGAAGACTCTGTAAAGAGTCGCTATGTAAAGAGTCACTATTTCAATAAATAGTGTCACTTTTCCAAATAAAAGAATTTTTTTGAGATAGAGACGTAGATATGTAGAGAAAAATATAAGGAATCTAGCGGTATGCTCGTGCATTAGATTAGGTATCATGATTCACATTTATTAAATTTTTAGCATGGATGATTAATATACTAACTGATTTATATACTAACTTAGAAGTCACGACTGTTTAAGCATTCGTGATTCGCGAAAATGGCGACTTAGTGAAGGGCGCTATTTGGGGTGAATAGTACTTTTCAATAGTAAATGAATAGTAGTGAATAGTAATGAATAGTAATCTGAATAGTATTTTTAAATAGTAAACTCCATTACATAAAGAGTGGCATATTTGTATAATGGCCCTTATGGGATGTTTTAACTTTTGTTTAACCTTACTATAGAGTTATCTAGAGTTTTTATTATTTAGGAAAAAGTATATATATATTAACATTTTCCCTCAGTTCTATCCTGATTTGTACCGAGACAACCCTAAGTCATTTTCCTGCATATTATGAGTCCTTGAATTCCATTCCATAAAAATATGCCTTGTAAATCTTACTAAAGCAACCCTTGAAACTCTATATTGGCTATAAAATGAGAGTGGATGTTAGAAGTAATACATGAATGCTGTGCATATATGGCCCGGTCTGGTCCTGGGAGGAGCACCCAAAGGTACTTGTGCCCATGGGAGTTTAATTCACCACGATGTTTGGCATTGCACCGACTACTTGCTTGACTTGACTTGCGTGGCCCAGAATGGGCAATACTTGACTCGAGGCCCGCAGAAGGGCGAGAGTACTTACTTGCTTGACTTGAGACATTCCACGCTTACTCTCTATCTACTTGCTTGACTTGAGTCGTGTAGCCCGAAAGGGCAATTACTCGCTTGAATGAAATAGCCAATTGATACGTACTTGATATTACTTGCTTGAACACGAACTTTTGCTTGCTTGAACATGACTCTTACTTACTTGTATAATCCTTGCTTGCCCGAAAGTGGAATCTACATCTACAAAATCCTTGATATACTGCTTGTCAAATATTTGCATTCACGCGATACCTTTTGTATACAGTACTTGATCTCTCATTGTTCCTCATGCATAGATTACCTGTATACCTGATTTTTTTATTACTTGTACATCATGAATAGCCATGCTGGTAATTGTAAACTGTAAATCACTTAAAGATTGCTCGAACTTGAGATGTAATTCCTACTGAGCGATTCGCTCATCCAGTTGCTTCCTAATATTTTCAGGTGATTCGGATAGCGACGTTCACAAGAATGGGTTTGAGACCGAGTGAAGAGTGCTAGAACGCCATTCGCCTATCATTAGCTAGTCGCGTCTTTTGAATTTACTTGAGTCCAACCTTGTATTTCCAATATGTCAGTTTAGTTGTCTAGACCTTGTTAAGGCATGTAGTCTAGTGTTTGGCTTTTAAATTTGGAATTTGTCATGGACTATCTTTAATTCCTTTGGTTAATCAAATAATCATCACTTGGACTATTGGGATTATAATATTTTATTAGTCTTTTGTGCACTCCGTAATTATGTATGTCAAAAATTTTATCGCTCTAATGACACGATCTATATAGACATGTCACGTATCCGAGTATCTTCCGCACTCAGGGCGTGATAGTCTTCGTGGTATCAGAGCCTAGGATTTTATTTTGCTAGGGAATAAGAAGTCAGGAGAATTAGAAGTCATGATCAAGACCTAGGATTTTAGTTTCTGAGATATAACTCGAGTCCAAGGATAGTTGTACCTTACCTGGTGAGATGGATAGAGCCATGGGTTAAGTTCTATAATGAATTTCGACCTCATAATAAAACCTGATATTTATTACACTTAAACCCTTTTGTAGGATCATGGCTGCTGAGAAAGCACAATGGCGCGAGATGCAGCACACCGTGCAAGGTCCTACGCAGGTGCTACAGCAACAAGCGCAAGGCGGAGCTCACCGTGGAGCCGGTGACCTTCATAGGGATTTTTGTTATTTGAACCCACTAAGGTTCACAGGTTCGACTAACCCCGAGGATGCCGAGAACTGGCTAAAGGAAATTGAGGGAATTTTCCACGCAATGCAGTGTGCGGATAAAGAAAAGGTCTTATTGGCCACTTTCCAACTGGGGCGAGACGCCCGAGATTGGTGGGAATCCATAAAAGCAACATTGCCGGATAACCATGCTTCATGGGATGACTTTGTTGAACATTTTAACAGCAAATACATTTCCAACGGCATTGAGGAAAAGGAGGCCGCAGAATTTGCCGTACTAAAGCAGCAGACCCTGACTATGGCCGAGTATGAGGCCCAGTTCGCAAGATTATCCATGTATGCACCTCACTTGGTGTATACCGAAAGGATGAAGACTAAAAGGTTCCTCAATGGACTTCAGCCCCACTATATTACACACATCGCACCGATGGACATTCAAGTCTATTCGAAGATGGTTAGGCGTGCCCAATTACTCGAGAGCGCCACTGAACTGGCTAACAAGATTCGAGGAAGGGACAAGAAGGAACTTGTCGCAAACCCGGGGAATTTCAAATCACCGTTCAACAAGAAGCGATCCTACAATGGAGGAGAACCCTCCAAGGGAAAGACATTTCAGAGGAGTAACAAGCCATTCTCTACTACTACGCCTTCTAAGGAAGTTTGTAAATACTGCAACAAAACTGGCCACAGGAAGAAGGAATGCTGGAGGAAGTTAGGACCCTGCCTCCGATGTGGGAGCCAAGAGCATCGAATCCTAGACTGTCCATTGACGAAGGAGCAAGCCACTAATAAAGAGAAGCATTCGATGATGAATAAAGACCGTCTACAAGCTCTCTAAGAAAACGGAACCAACAGAAGGGGGAAGCATGGAAGGTACACTAACTGTTTGCCCTAAAATCGCTAAAATTTTATTTGATATCCGAGCAACTCATTCATTTGTTTCAAAGACATTTACTGCTTTATTTCCCAAGGAGCCCGAATGGTTAGACTTTGCCATATCTACACCCCTCGAGAATAAGTCCAATATCACTCATCGTTACCCGAACTGCAAGGTATGATTAAAGGGGACAACCTCCTGTCAACCTGATAAGCCTAGATATAAAGGGTTCACCGACTGGATGGCAAAATAACTTTGGTGGATTTTCCTGAGCGGATTTATATTAGCCCTTGGAATAGAACCCCTCTTATCTCAACTCTCCGAACTAGCAAAAGAAAAGGTTGCGTGGCTTTCCTAGCCTTTGTGACTGCCACGAAAGGCGAGGAGACAGAATTTGAAGACACCCATGTAATTCAAGATTTTCCTGATGTTAATCAGCTTACCTCCATAAAGGGAAGTGTCGTTCACAATCGACCTTGTCCCTAGTGCTGGTCCCGACAGCTCAAGAAACATGAAGGGTACTACCCGGTGCACGATTTAGAACTAGCCGCCGTGGTATTTGTCTTAAAAGATCTGGAGACACTACCTCTACGGAGAATAATTCGTAGTGTACCCCGATCATAAAAGTCTCAAGTGTTTGGGAGCTCAACATGCGGCAAAGGCGTTGGCTCGAATATCTCAAAGATTTTGACTTCACTATACAATACCATCCCTGGTAAGGGTAATTCTGTAGCTGATGCCCCTAGCCGAATTTGCATATAACAACAACTATCAAGCTAGTATTCAAATGGCACCTTTTGAGGCACTGTATGGCAGGAGTTGCCGATCTCCAATATGTTGGGACGAAGTTGGTGAAAAATAAATTCTAAGCCCAGATATGGTAAGAGATTCTACCGAGAAGATATGCTACATTCGGGAAATGCTAAAGATAGCACAGTCCAGGCAGAAATCTTATGCCGACAACAGAAGATGAGATTTTAAAATTTTAAGTCAGAGATCATGTTTTTCTCAAGGTATCTTCTGATCGAGGTATTAGAAGATTCGGTGTGAAGGGCAAACTAACACCAATGTTTATTGGTCCATTCAAAGTGCTGGAAAGAGTAGGTGAGGTGGCTTATCACATCGCCCTACCTCCGTAACTATCAGAAGTGCACAACTTATTTCATGTCTCTATGCTGAAGAAACACGTGCACGATCCTTTCCATGTCATTGACCACAATGATTTAGTGGTACAGAAGGACCTTACCTACGAGCAGAAGCCAATGAAGATCCTCGACCGAGAAGTTCGAGTTCTAAGGAACAAGACGATCCCTATGGTGAAAATCCAATGGAATCGATGCTTAGAATAAGAAGCTACATGGGAGACCGAAGAGTCTATGAAGAGGAGATTTTCGGAGTTATTCTAATTGTAAGTACTCTACACCATTCCTATTTTCGCATGGTACAGTTGAATTTGGGGACCAAATTCTTTTAAGTGGAGGAAGGTATAGCACCCCCGATAGAAATCATCGAGTAAATTTAAAACTTCTTCTTAAAAGAAATCATACATGAAGGCCTTACATAAAGAATCCAACCTCATGAGGATTATAACATAAATATACAAGCCAACCTTACTTTCTGACAATAAGAATCATGAAGGCCTTATGAAAAAGAACCAAAACCATATGAGGGCTAGGATGTAAATGTACAACCTACTTTATGCATAGTACGTAATGAACTCTTTCCTAAAGAATCTTACATGAAAGGTATTATAGAAAGAACCAAACCATAGGAGGACTAGCATATAAATGTGCAATCCAACTTTATGCACATGGGTAGTACGTAAGTGGGTGTCCTTGTCCACCACCAAGAGAATTGGTGCCCCTGACCAGGGCGCCAATTGCCAAATTGAAGACCATGTAAGGAGGCGCCATTTCCCTTAGGGCCCCATCCCATTATGATATTAATATATATGTGAACACCATGAAGGCCAACATGTGAGAGTGGCAGTTTTATCTAACAGTTGATGCCCTCATGCAGAGACGTCATTTATATGAATAGTACCACCTAGATTAATGGACGACCACTTACAGAGGCATCATTTAAATCTATGTTTCTAGAAGGTTGAGACACGAACAACCCCATTTAGCTGGCAAAGCACCATGCCTACTCAGCCGGACCTGTAAAACAATAAACTAATTCATTGTGATTCCCTATAACTAATCCCCTCCGTAGCACTGTCAGAGGCTACTGCCATCTTTCAGTGCTACTTGCAGAAGGGAATATTGCCCTTCGTTTCTCGAAAAATGTGAAGTCTACGTCCTGCTGCTGAAGCTTTACGGCGGCGGGGAACGTGTGGCTTCATCCTATCAGCTTTACCTCATAATCACACGTCAAAAGGTAGGTGTTCTCAAATCCTTGCCTAACTAGTAGCTAAATAGGTTAACTTATGCATGCTTAGAGTTAGATTAACTCATCATTCATGCTATATATTACCTGACTTTACCGTGATCAAGAAATAACCATGTTATACATATTTTAATAGCCTGTTACACATGTCGCATATACATACTTTTACCATGATCTTTATGAGTTTGAACATAGTCTGTTAGCATGATTTCATGAGTTTTTGAACATATTTTATTACACTAGTTTCACAATCTTAATAACCATATTTTAAACCTTAGTATAGAACCTCCGTACACAAAATACTCGCATGTTTAAAAAAAAATCCGAAAGCCCCAGCTCTCAGGTAAATGGCGCCCCTAACCAGGGCGCCAATTACCAAATTGAAGACCCCTCACCAGGGTGCCAATTTTCAAATTGAAGACCCCTGACAGGGCGCCAATTTGCGAATTGAAGACCCTGACCAGGGCGCCAATTTGAAAATTGAAGACCACTTGAGTGGTCGCCAATTAAATGAAGACACTTCACAGTGTCATCATTTCCATTTTCATAATTTTTCAGTAATTAGTAATTCAACTCATTCAAACATCCATAACTATCGAACTAAAGCATGAAATTTTTACATGAACATGTTTCTGGAATCATGACATTTTCCCCTACCTGCACGTACCCTTACTTCCTTATTCGGAGCACTTTTATCCTGATGAATAATACACAACCCACCTGTAAATGGCGCCCCTGACCAGGGCGCCAATTTCAGAAATGAAGACTTGGTACATGGTCATCGATTAATTGAAGACCATGTGCAATGTCGTCAATTTCATTTTCTGGAATTTTTAGTAATTAGTAATTCAACACATTCAAAAATGCATAACTATTAAACTAAACCATGAAAATTTTGCATGAATATAGTTCTGTGATCCTGAGATTTTTCTCTACATGTCCATGTCCTCAATTCCTGATTTACTGAAAGAATTAAAAATGAATAGTGTTTGATAGTAAACCGTGACTCATATTGCCCTGCCACCATGTTCAGACAATTATAACTTTTTAACCCAATCACGAAACTTCTGGAACCCTCATATTTTTCTCTATTTAACCATGTACTTAATTCCTGATTTACTGAACGTATTAAAAATAAATAGTGTTTGAACAGTATTTTGAGTCACGGAATGTACCTGCCCGGTGTAAATCACCCTAATTTATTGAATAGTGAAACCCAACAATTTTGAGTGAACATGATTCCGAACTCCCGAGAATTTTCTCTACCTATTCATATCCTTGCTATCTATTTCTGAGAATTTTTTACGGTATGAATAGTGTATGAATAGTATTTTTGAGTCACAAAATGTACCTACCCGGTGAAAATCACCCAAATATAAATGGCGCCCCAAGCCAGGGCGCCAATTATATGAATAATGACACGCCAGTGTGTCGTCATTTAATTGAAGACTCTGTAAAGAGTCGCTATTTAAAGAGTCACTATTTCAATGAATAGTGTCAGTTTTGCAAATGAAATATTTTTTTTGAGATAGATATGTAGATAGGTAGAGAAAAATATAAAGAATCTAGCGGTATGCTCATGCATTAGATTAGGTATCATGATTCACATTTATTAAATTTTTAGCGTGGATGATTAATATACTAACTGATTTATATACTAACTTAGGAGTCATGATTGTTTAAGCATTCGTGATTCACGAAAATGGCGACTTAGTGATGGGCGCTATTTGGGGTGAATAGTATTTTTCAATAGTAAATGAATAGTAAGTGAATAGTAATGAATAGTAATCTGAATAATAATTGAATAGTATTTTTAAATAGTAAACTCTATTACGTAAAGAGTGGCATATTTCTATAATGGCCCATATGGGATGTTTTAACTTTTGTTTAACCTTACTATAAAGTTATCTAGAGTTTTTGTTATTTAGGAAAAAGTATATATATATTAACATTTTCCCTCATTTTTATCGTGATTTGTACCGACGCAACCCTAAGTCATTTTCCTGCATATTATGAGTCCTTGAATTCCATTCCATAAAAATCTGCCTTGTAAATCCTACTAAAGCAACCCTTGAAACTCTATATTGGCTATAAAATGAGAGTGGATGTTAGAAGTAATACATGAATGCTGTGCATATATGGCCCGGTCTGGTCCTGGGAGGAGCACCCAAAGGTACTTGTGCCCATGGGAGTTTAATTCACCACGATGTTTGGCATTGCACCGACTACTTGCTTGACTTGACTTGCGTGGCCCAGAATGGGCAATACTTGACTCGAGGCCCGCAGAAGGGCGAGAGTACTTACTTGCTTGACTTGAGACATTCCACGCTTACTCTCTATCTACTTGCTTGACTTGAGTCGTGTAGCCCGAAAGGGCAATTACTCGCTTGAATGAAATAGCCAATTGACACGTACTTGATATTACTTGCTTGAACACGAACTTTTGCTTGCTTGAACATGACTCTTACTTACTTGTATAATCCTTGCTTGCCCGAAAGTGGAATCTACATCTACAAAATCCTTGATATACTGCTTGTCAAATATTTGCATTCACGCGATACCTTTTGTATACAGTACTTGATCTCTCATTGTTCCTCATGCATAGATTACCTGTATACCTGATTTTTTTATTACTTGTACATCATGAATAGCCATGCTGGTAATTGTAAACTGTAAATCACTTAAAGATTGCTCGAACTTGAGATGTAATTCCTACTGAGCGATTCGCTCATCCAGTTGCTTCCTAATATTTTCAGGTGATTCGGATAGCGACGTTCACAAGAATGGGTTTGAGACCGAGTGAAGAGTGCTAGAACGCCATTCGCCTATCATTAGCTAGTCGCGTCTTTTGAATTTACTTGAGTCCAACCTTGTATTTCCAATATGTCAGTTTAGTTGTCTAGACCTTGTTAAGGCATGTAGTCTAGTGTTTGGCTTTTAAATTTGGAATTTGTCATGGACTATCTTTAATTCCTTTGGTTAATCAAATAATCCTCACCTGGACTATTGGGATTATTAGATTTTATTAGTCTATTGCGCACTCTATAATTATGTATGTCAAAAAATTTATCACTCTAATGACACAATCTATATAGACGCGTCATGTATCCGAGTATCTTCCGCGCTCGGGGTGTGACATGATCGACCCAGGAGCGGCAGTGAACATACTTCCCTACCGGGTGTACCAGAAACACTACTTTGATGTACACCTAGTCGAGGTCAGGAATGTCAAGATTGCTAGTTTCAACCAGAGATGCGAGGTACCCATGGGGGTCACAGAATTCAACCTGACCTTTGAGGACTTCACCACCAAGGTCCAATTCCACGTCATCAACTCCAACACCTCCTACAAGGCGTTGCTTGGCCGGCCTTAGCTACACCAGAATAGGGTGGTGCCTTCCACCCTGCACTAATGCATCAAGTACCCTTGTGAGGGGAAATAAGTCAGAATCTTCGCCGATCTCCACCCGTTCGAGGTGTTTGAGTGTCATTTGTCAGATGCCAATCTATACTTAGAAAAGGCGAAGCAAGCTCCTCGAGTCGCCCAAGACAAAGGAAAGAAGAAGGTGGAGTCGGGGGGTTGGTTTCCTCCACCGCCCCCAGGCTATGTGGCTCCCCCACATGTACCATTAATTGCAAAAGAAGGTGGGGTGTTTCAGGCGGCTCCCCTCGCCATCTATCCTACACCGGGGACGCCTTGTCTCGAAGACCTGCTAGAGGATGTTAGAGTCCCGTCAGGGATCATCAAGCCCGTAGCAGAAGTTGGCTGCCAAGCAACAGAGCAACTGAGAATTTTTGAGGTGCCTAACCCTGAAGGGCCACCCACTATCTTCTATGTGGCCGGGGAAAAGCCAGTCAGGGGAGATGATGATTGCGGTCTCCCTGACGAACTGCATGACCCGCACGTCCCCATCCCGGGGCTTCCTCACATGACTGACCGGGCAGACGGAGTGGTTAGAAAACAAAGGATCCCCCGTTATCAACCCTCCAGCCGGAAGGAAATATTTGAAAGGATGTGGAACCCACCGAACCTGGATCGAAGGCTGCTACAAGTCACCAAGCACCCCGGTCTGGGCTTCTCAATTGAAGATTATTACGAAACTGATGTTGTATCGGTTTCGGCCCCGTCCGGCGGTGACCCCGCCGAAGCTGCACGCCCGCGGGAAGCCCCCCACAGTACATATCCCACGCCTCCGGCTGAGGAGGTGCAAGATGAAGAAGTGTTCCTTTGGAACCCCCTTCGTCGTGGCTGTACGAGGAAGACCTCCCCCTCTTCCGAAAGGTTGACCTCAAGGGATCACCCCACTGGAGCACCCTCATCCCTGCCTGGCGGCAAAGCAAGGAGCGGTGGTGTGAGCCATGCTTCAGGTCCTCCCCGATATGACCCCGTCTTGTTTGCTCTGTATCACAGGCAACAACGGGAGATCGAGATGCTGAGGGCTCGACTGGCCAAATGAACCGCGCTCGTGTCTGAGATGCTCAAAGGCCCTTTTCGCCCGTGAAATGAAGGCACATCCCGCTCCCGGAACACCAGTCCCGGCACCTCCAGTCATTCAAGGAGGGAACCTGGACGCAGAGTCGATTCTCCAACCAGGCTATCGATCAGGCAAGGTTTTACACTACAAGAGAAGCTGCGGAAGCCCTACTCCTTCCCAACGGAAAAGACTCGAGGGATCTTCGATTGGGCCTGTCACTACGGAAAAGTCTCCCTCACGAAGTCCAAGAGGTTGCAAGATACCTGAAGAAGCGGCGACCCTCTGTTCTGTCCCTACCACCAGATATTGGGTCACCCAATTGAAGACTGCTACGTCTTCAAAGATACTGCTCAGGACCTGATCAACATGGACGAGCTCAGATTGGGAGATTACGTGGTGGCCTCACCATGCCCCCATGTGACAGGCAACCCCAAGAGGGGAATTTACACAATATCAATCCAGCACCAGGAGTCTGAAGATGCAACAGAAGAGAAACAACCCCATCCATCAATGGCAGAGCAGCCCCAAGCATGGTCAGCAACCACCTCGGCCCCCATCGAAGCTATCTATGATGATTATTCAGAAGATCCCAGAATGGCCCCGTGCCCCTCCGTGCCGGGGAGCCCCTCGGGCCCATCAACTCCAACCCAAGAAGGTTGCGAAGTGAATGCGACATCCGCACCCAGCAGGGCGGAACAAGAGGAGGCCTATGGCGTCCTCAAAGCTAAAGATGGTGAAGATCAAGACTTTGTCGACCTGCTGCCGACACCGCCAGAAATTGAAGATGGCGTCCAGGCCACCGTCGATGAACTCGTCAAAGCCAACCTCAGGACAGAAAGTGATCCGAGGCCAACCTTCCTGAGTGCCCTTGTACTTCCTAAGGAAAGGGACTAGTATGTGAAGCTGCTGTAAGAATTCCGGGACTACTTTTCCTGGAATTACAAAGAAATGCCTGGCCTCAGCCCCGACGTAACTCAGCACATTTTGGCTATTGACCCCAAGATGGAGCCGGTGAAGTAGTCTCCCCGGCGCATGAGGCCGGAACTGATAAATCAGATCTGCAAGGAAATCGACAAGCTCATAGATGTCGATTTTGTAGTTGAGAACCAATACACCACCTGGCTAGCCAATATCGTGCCGGTGAAGAAGAAGAATGGACAGATAAGGATTTGCGTGGACTTTCACGACCTGAATAAAGCATGCCCAAAGGATGACTTCCCGGTGCCCATCACCGAAGTAATGATTGATGCAACCACTGGCCACGAGGCCCTGCCTTTTATGGACAGATTGTCCGGCTATAACCAAATCTGGATAGCCGACCACGACCGGATTCACACAGCCTTTAGGTCACCTAAAGGGATATTCCACTATAAGTGGATGCCCTTCGGCCTCAAAAATGCTAACGCCACATACCAGTGGGTGATGACCAAGATATTCGACGAGCTGCTGTATAACAAGGTTGAATGCTACATTGATGATCTGGTCATCAAGTCCGAGAAAAGGGGCGATCATCTGAGTGACCTCAGAATCATCTTCCAAAGGCTCCGGCAGTACGAGCTGAAAATGAACCCAATGAAGTGCACCTTCGGTGTCTCCGGCGGGAAGTTCCTCGGCTTTATTGTCGGCATAGAGGGATCGAGATTGACCCTTTCAAAATAAGAGCCATACAGAAGCTACCTGCTCCGAAGAACCTGGGGAAGTTGAGGTCCCTGCAGGGCCGGCTAGCTTACATCCGTGGATTCATCTCCAACCTGTCGGGACGCTGCCAACCCTTTCACAAATTAATGATGAAGAATGCACCCTTTAGCTGGGGTCACGAATGCCAGCACGCCTTCAATCAGCTAAAGGATTATCTGAAGACCCCGCCAGTCCTGGGGGCACCTGTCAAAGGCAGACCGCTTATTCTTTATATAGCGGCTACCAAAAATTCACTGGGGGTAATGCTCGCCCAGAACAATGATGAAGGGAAGGAGTAGGCACTCTACTATCTCAGTCGAAGATTGGTGGGAGCGGAAGCCAAATACACCACTATCGAAAAGTTCTGCCTCGCCTTGGTCTTCACGGTCAAGAAGCTGAGGCACTACATGCTGTCCCATGAAGTGAGCCTAATATCCAGAGCTGATCTTGTCAAGCACATTCTCTCCCAGCCAGTCCCGAAGGGGCATCTTGGTAAGTGGGCCGTACTGCTGATGGAGTTTGGCATCACCTACGTGCCGTAGAAGGCCATTAAAGGGCAAGCCGCCGTGGATTTCTTCGCAGCACACCCCGTGCCCGAAGACTCCCCATTGGCCACGGAGCTACCTGAAGATGAAACACTGGAAGTGGACCAGGTCCAACAGGCCATCTGGCAGTTGTACTTTGACGGGGCCTCAAGAATAGAAACGACCCGGTCCGGACGTGCCAAGGTACGGGCAGGAGCCGGCATCATCCTCAAATCTCCAGACGGGGAAGTAGTGCACACTTCCTGCTGCATCAACAAGCCCTGCACAAATAATGAAGCAGAGTATGAAGCCCTGATCATCGGCCTCCAAGTGGCCCTCCAGATGGAGATCAAAATCCTGCAAGTATTTGGTGATTCACTACTAGTTATCAAGCAAGTCTAGGGACAGTTTGATGTCCAGAAACCCGAGCTACTCCCTTACCACACTAAGGCAAAGGGGCTCATGGAATGGTTCTACCTCCTTGAGATGGGCCATGTCGCCAGAGGAGAGAATGCACAAGCCGACGCCTTGGCAAAATTGGCAAGCTCACTAGCAGTGCCACCAGATGGATTGCTCAACATGCAAGTGATAAACCAATGCCAGGTGCCCAACATGGTAGAAGAATTAGAAGATGAGGAACTGGAGGTCGCTGCAGCAAAAGCCGTCGGCCTACTTGACTGGAGAGACCCTCTTATGCAGTGGTTCAAATACCAGCAATTGCCCAAGCAAAGAGAAGAGAAGATCAAGCTAATCAGAACCAAGGACTCTTACGAGCTCCAAAACGGAATATTGTTTAGAATTGTGGCTGACGCCAAATAAAAGCTACTCCTCCGATGCCTATCCATTGAAGAAGCCTGGAGGGTTATGAAGGAGGTCCATGCCGGGGCAGCTGGTGCACACCAGGTGGGACCGAAAATGAAGATTGAAATAAAGAAGCTCGGCTACTACTGGCCGGTAATATTTGACGACTACTGCAAATATGCTAAGTCGTGTCAAAAGTGCCAGGAGCATGCCACTATACACAGAAGGCCGCCCGTGCCACTGCATCCAACGGTGCCCAGCTGGCCATTTGCCCGATGGGGAATAGACGTCGTAGGTCCATTACCCACATCATCCGCCAACTGCAAGTACATTCTACCGGCAACTGATTATTTCTCCCGTTGGGCAGAAGCTGTCGCCCTAAGGGAGCTTACCAGGGAGATTATGGTCAGATTTATCCGCCGCAACATCATATTTCAGTTCGGCACGCCCGACCGAATTATCTCAGACAATGACAGCCACTTCCGCAACCAGAAGGTCTACCGGCTGGCAGAAAAATACAAAATTTACTGGAGGACGTCAACTCCCTAAAATCCACAGGCCAATGGCCTGGCTGAAGCTTTCAACAAAACCCTATGCACTCTCCTAGCCAAAATTGTTAGCTCCAACAAAAGGGACTGGGAAAAGAAGATGTACGAAGCGCTATGGGTGTACCGGACCGTATACAAGACCCCAACGGGCTGCTCGCCTTTCTCCCTGGTATACGGTTCGGAAGCGATCATCCCCATCGAGTTGGAGATACCCTCCCTCAGGGTCGCCATCCAAACTGAGCTAGTCCACGAAGGACAGACCAATCTCGAGCGAAGACTCGAAAAACTCTCCAATTTTGAAGGAAAGCGGCTTCAGGCCTAACAGAACATTCAGGTCTATCAGGCCTGAATAGCGCGTGCCGTCTACAAGCTCATCAGGGAACGTGAATTCAAGAAAGCCGACCTCGTCATGGTTAAGAGAAGAGATGTCATGGCCGCCAACCCCAAGGGCAAGCTGAATAAAAATTTGCTCGGACCCTACGCAGTCCAAAAAGTCTACGAAGGCAGAGCTTATGTAATTGTCAACCATCGCGGGGAAGTTCAATTCCCGCCTCTTAATGGAAGACACTTGAGACTGTATCACGCTCCAGTGCCTCCATTCGATGAATAATATTATCCTTCACCTTATTTTGGGTGGATTTGCACGATTACTGTCCGAATGGTTTAGTCACTATTGATGTTTTCTAAACAAGAGAAGAGAAAAAAAGGGGAAGAAGAGAGAAAAGAAAAAGGAGAAAGAAAAGAAGAGAGAAAATAAAAAAAAAGAGAGAAAAGAAAAGGGGGAAAGAAAAGAAAAAAATGGGGAAAAGAAAAAAAAAGGAGAGAAAAAATGCTGACGATAAAAAAAGATAAAAAAAGAATAAAAGAAGAAAAAGAAGAAGAAAGGAGAAGGGAAAAGGGGAGACGGTCCCCCACTTCAAATCATTGCCCCGTGTCGGCAGGGATACCAAGCAACAAATAGACCATGCCGACTCCGCCGCCCTATTGGCACCGACGAACCCCTCCCTTTGACTTGGACCTCCCGTCCAAGTCATTGATTAAACAAACTCTTCTATCCGTCCTTTCGGGCGGTGAATATCCCCTTTGACTTGGACCTCCCATCTAGGTCATTGATTAAAATAAACTCTTCTCTCCGTCCCTTCAGGCGGTGAATATCCCTTTGACTTGGACCTCCCGTCCGGGTCATTGATTAAACAAACTCTTCTCTCCGTCCCTTTCGGGTGGTGAATATCCCCTTTGACTTGGACCTCCCATCCAGGTCATTGATTAAAACAACTCTTCTCTTCGTCCCTTGGGACAGTGAATATTCCCTTTGACTTGGACCTCCCGTCCGGGTCATTGATTATACAAACTCTTCTCTCCGTCCCTTGGGGCGGTGATTATCCCTTTGACTTGGACCTCCCGTCCAGGTCATTGATTAAACAAACTCTTCTCTCCGTCCCTTGGGGCGGTGAATATCCCTTTGACTTAGACCTCTCGTCTAGGTCATTAATTAAACAAACTCTTCTCTCCGTCCCTTCGGGCGGTGAATATCCCCTCTGACTTGGACCTCCCGTCCAGGTCATTGATTAAAACAAACTCTTCTCTCCATCCCTTCGGGCGGTGAATACCCCTCTGACTTGGACCTCCCATCCAGGTCATTGATTAAAACAAACTCTTCTCTCCGTCCCTTCGGGCGGTGAATACCCCTCTGACTTGGACCTCCCGTCTAGGTCATTGATTAAACAAACTCTTCTCTCCGTCCCTTGGGGCGATGAATATCCCTTTGACTTAGACCTCCCGTCCAGGTCATTGATTAAACAAACTCTTCTCTCTGTCCCTTCGGGCGGTGAATATCCCCTCTGACTTGGACCTCCCGTGCAGGTCATTGATTAAAACAAACTCTTCTTTCCATCCCTTCGGGCGGTGAATACCCCTCTGACTTGGACCTCCCGTCTAGGTCATTGATTAAAACAAACTCTACTCTCCGTCCCTTCGGGCGGTGAATACCCCTCTGACTTGGATCTCCCGTCCAGGTTATTGATTAAAACAAACTCTTCTCTCCGTCCCTCCGGGTGGTGAATACTGCCCTTTGATTTGGACCTCCCATTCGGGTCATTGATTATACAAACTCTTCTCTCTATCCCTTGGGGTGGTGAATATCCCTTTGACTTGGACCTCCCGTGCAGGTCATTGATTAAAATAAACTCTTCTCTCCGTCCCTTCGGGCGGTGAATACTCCCCTTTGATTTGGACCTCCCGTCCGGGTCATTGATTATACGAACTCTTCTCTTCATCCCTTCGGGCGGTGAATATCCCGTCTGACTTGGACCTCCCATCCAGATCATTGATTAAACAAACTCTTCTCTCCGTCCCTCCGGACGGTGAATACTCCCCTTTGATTTGGACCTCCCGTCCGGGTCATTGATTAGACAAACTCTTCTCTCCGTCCCTTCGAGCTGTGAATACCCCCTCTGACTTGGACCTCCCGTCCAGGTCATTGATTAAACAAACTCTTCTCTCCACCCCTTTGGAGTGGTGAATATCCCCTTTGATTTGGACCTCTCGTCTAGATCATTGATTGAACCAACCCCTCTCACCGTCCCTTCGGGTAACGAATAACCTAATCTCTGACCGAGGCTTCTTGTCTAAGGCCAGTGCGTAGTTCTGACGCCATGGCGAGACCGGTAATTCGCCTATTTGGCATGGTGGAGTGGTCCCCTCGTCCTTCTTCTGGAAGGGCGAGCACTCTCCCGTGCACTAACGCGGATCCCTACCTGGTTCTCCCTGAGCGGACTACCGCGAAGACTTACATTCTGCCAATATGTTCCGGCACTGTAAAAAAAAGAAGAAGAAAAAGTAAGGCAAAAAAAAGGGAAAAGAAGATCTCTTGGGATGAATGCCATGCACACTGAAAAGACATGTGAAACGGTGGTGTTCTATTCCTTTCAAAAGAGGTTAAATTACATGTGCTTCGGGGCATGCCCCTGTGTTACATTTCAAAAAAAAGAAGGAAAGAAAGAAGAGAAAAGGGGCCGAAGGGAGCGGTGCTCAATCTATCCCCCAGAAGATCTCCTCGAGAGGAAGGATCCCGATGCAGGGAAAGTTTACCATTTCGCGCAGTCGACCCTCCTACGCATTGAGGCGCTCCAGCTCCATTGTTACAGAGGCTACCTCAACCTCAGCGACGCCCAACTCCTCGGCCTCCCTGGCCTTGGTTGCCTTAGCCTCGGCGAGATCGGACTCAGCTTTAGCAAGCCAGCCCCTAAGCATCTCTATCCTGCTCTCCAAGGCATGGATGCTGGCACTGCACTCGTCCAAGGCCCTTTGACGTTGCTCCCTGTTGTCCCTTCGGACCTCCAAGGCCTGCATATATTCGTCCCTTTGGGCGCCGATGGCTGTAAATTCAGTGGGGGCTTGTGTCTCAAGGAACTCACGGCGGTTGACATACTTCAATAATAATAGAACCCATCGCGACCATTCCTCTAGCGGACAACCCATCACTTGCAGGGCCCCTGTTAGTTGCATGACCGCAGTATACACCCCCCGGTACGTAACAGAGGGGTCAGCAAACACCATGGCACGCAGCACCAGTAAGGTCTGACGGACTGGCAGGTCCGAAGTGGCATGACCTATTGAAGGGACGGCCGGTGGGCTGAACTCGACAACGCTGTCCACTGCAGCCCCTAGCTCGGCATCCACCACTGCTGATGAAGACGAGAGATTCATCGTCGAACGGCCAGATCCTTCAGGCTCGGAAGATAGTTCCCAGGCCGATCACCGCAAGTGGCGAAGGTGAAACTGTAATAGAGGCATCTGATGCCGCCATGATGAGCGGCTGCTCCACTCCCACTGGAGGGGCGACGCCTACGTCCGATGATGAAGTCTTCACCGTTGGGGCAGGGGCCACGGTCTCGTCCGAAGAATGAACGGCTGCAAGGACCGAATCTGGTACCACAGTGGACAGGCTTGCTCCTGCCTCCGCCTCCTCAACCCGACTCGGGTCCGTCGTCACTTCACTGGCAGGGAAGTGCAAGAATCACGACCTCGGTCGAGGGGAGGGTATCGACTACTGTCGGGCCCGATGTCGCTTCAAAAGGAGCTTCACCCCTCTCTGCCTGGGACTCTCCCAAGGGTGTTGTAATGATTGCTAATATCCTCTCCATAAGTCGAGCTTCCTCGGGGACGACCGGCTTTGGAATAGGCGGGAGCGGGACCACGAGCTGCGGGATGGCCCCCGTCCGCAGAAGAGACACCAAGGACCCCGTGTCCGGACCCATAAGTACCCACAACCTTCGAGCCGCCTACTGCCCAAAACAAGATCTCCGCTTGGTGACAGCCTTGCGAGTTCAACCGGCAGATGCTTCCCGGGGTGCCGACGTCACCTGGCCATGTAGAGCAGGGTTAGCCACTCACCACATGAGGCAAAGTGTCAGAGTATGGAGGGGCAAAAAGGAGCTAAGAGGTCCCCATGCTTACCTCGGCCACCGGAACTATGCTGCTCTCCGACGCTATCTCCCCTTCCTCCAGAAGCTCGCTCATCGGCATCGGAGCTCCCGCAGCCCCTTGGTGAGCATCACCCTATTCAATTCAAAGGAAAAATTAGCATCCCTGGGCAAGATCCAAGGAAGAGGAGCCGGTGGTCATAATTATTTCTACCCCCACCTGTGGTGGCTCTGCGGTCTCCTGCACGGGAGCACCAGGGGTCCCCCGGGCCGCCTCCTGCCTCAGAACCTCAACCAAGGATGCCAGCTTCTCCAGGCCTATAGTGGTTGTCTCTGGTGTAGTGGTTGGCGCATCTAGGGTTTGCACCTCTGCAACCTAGGGTGAAGATTGCTCCTGGATTTCAAAATAAAAAAGGCCAAAGAAATAAGAGCAATGAACGGCCGTGGGGAAGCCCCGCATGAACAAATATATACTTAGAAAGGCCCTCTCCACCAGACTCAAACAGGCGGTCAACGGGGGAGCCTTCAACACCGACTCAGAAGGCCCGGACCCCCTGGAGAAGCCTTCGTCTGAAGCTACCTCATCGGAAGAGTAGTCATAATGTACCTTCTCACCCGACGAGGATTTGGTCGGGGCAAGCACTTCTCTCGCAGAAAAGGATGCCTCAACCTCCAGGTCGACGGTCGGCGCATCCTCATGCAGGCTCGGCAATGGTGGTATGCCGGACCTTGACTTCTTCCTCGCGTACGTGCGCGTCGCCGGGAGATGCAAACGGTCCCCCAATGGCCCGATAGCCGCTACTCGGATGTCTGCCACATAAGAAAAGAGGCGGATTATGTCAGAGCCGGTGGGTTCCTGAAAGATGAAGGAAATCAATTGAGTTGACAAGGACAACTACCCCCTTCGACTTCCATGGTGGGGAGTGGTTCGTGGACGGTCTCCTTAACGGGCTGCTTTGCCCCGGGAACTGTGGCTTCATCCATGACAGAAACAAGGATAGCTGCTGGCCCCTCCACGGCGGCTGAAATAAAAAAATTCTCATGACGTAAGGCGCCTCACAGGAGTTGTAAATAAATGGCAAAGAGCTCTAGTGGCTGAACAATCTGACTAGTGGGCTAGCTCGGCTCGGCCCTAGCAGCGGCGAATTTGTCAAAAGATGGAATTGAAGGCACCGGAGAGACGATGATTGAAGCCGAGGTGGCCTCCGCCTTTCTTCGCTCGGCCTCCTGCTGCATGGCTGCCTTGGCTGCAGCCAATGCCTTCTTGATGGGTGACCTCACACGAGATTTTCTTTTGGCCTTGGGCAGGGGAGTCAAAGTAGGAGTCTGCTCTGCTACGATCGTGGCCTCACCCACATCAGGAATGAGTACAGGTGCTGGCCCCTCCACGATAGCTGAAAAATAAGAAGAAGCATACATATGTACGGGTCTTGTCCTGAGATGAAAACAAGTCCTGAGGAACACCAATGGCGAAGGAGTCTAACCTGCATGTTGGATCGGCTCGGCTCGAGCAGCTTCGAACTCCTCAAAAGATGGGACCGAGGGCACCGGAGATATGACCATCAAAGTCTTAGCGGACTCCGTCTTCCTCCGCTTCGCCTCCCGCCACCCGACCACCTTGGCGGCATCCAATGCCTTTTTCTCAGGCGACTTCGCCCTGGACCTCTTCGCGGCCTTGGGCAGAGGAGTTGTGGTCGGGGCTGAATCCACAGCCTCAAAATAGGGGGGCTCTGGATGAGCCGAAGAAGATTCCGGTACGTCACCATTTGAGTGTTGTCGGGGTGGTCTGTCAAAAAGGAAGAGCAAAAAAAAATCTGATCAGCATCCGGTACCCTAAAAAGGTCACGATGATAAGGGGTGAGAATAAAAGAAAAGGGAAAGATCAAATACCATGAGGACCAGTATACAACCGAAGTGTTATTGGCCAGTAGCTCAGGGAGGGCTCCTTGTCCCGGCGTGCTGCCTCCTGGACCAGCCAGCACACGTCTTCAATCTTCTGGCAGCGGTCGGCGAGGGTAGCCAAGTCCGCATGTTGCTTGGACGCGAGGTGGAAGAAGAGGTTGAAGTGATCCATACCCCACCCATTAACGTAGTAGTACGAGATCTACAAGCACTTGCCCAGGATGGCAACCGTCTGGTCATCCACCTTTAGCCCATGTACCCGAAGGAGGACGTACAGCCATGTGATGTCCTTGTAATTTTCGGGCTTCCGCTCCCTCCTCATGAACGTGCGGTGCAGGCATATTGGGTCCCTCTCCGGATGCCAGCTTCTCGTGGGGGTGCCTTCCTCTTCTATGGGCAGCGGGTAATAGATAAGCTCCAAACGGTCACCCCCGATGCGACAGAGGTCCCTCAGGGTCTTCTTAAAGTCATCTTTTGCTACCGGAGGCAGCTTGACTTGCGGCGCCGGCCTGGCCTCTCGAGCTTCCCGGCGTGCAGCCAGATACACGGCCACCTCCTTATCTTTACCATTTTTCAACTGAAGTAGGTGCTTCACATCAATGTCAAGCACGGGCATCGATTGTTTGCTCAGGAACTTCCTCTCTGCCCCATCCCAACAATCGGTCCGGCACGACCGATAAAAGTCCCTCCGGGCGTTCCACCACTTCATGTATTCCACAGTCACTCGCGGAACTCGACCAGGAGCCGGTACCATGAAGGTCGCAGTGTCCGCTCGATGGAAGAAATCCCACCAGGATCTGGCATGTTCAGCAGTCGGACTTCCCCGGAGGCTTCGTACAGGCAAGCCGAATTGTGCACTATATACTGGAATATGTTGGTCATATCCGAAGTTCTGCCCGAAGTGGAAGGGGTAATATGGCTCTAGCAACATGGTGTCCCCCTTCCTGAAAATCAACACACTCGGGCGGATGGACAACGCCCAGTCTCTCAGCTCCGGCTCTAGCAACAGGTGGACAATGGTCTGTTGGCTGATCGGATGAACATACTTTTCCACCTGGTCATCTTTGCACTCCCTCTTATTATTTACCAGGGGACTCAAATGTGCGGCCAGTGTCCAGAAGTGAATGGTGCCTGTGGCGTCATGAGGAATCGTCGTCAACCAACCTCGAATGTTGTACAACTGCTGGGATGTCACTCCCGGTTCTGCACTTGCGAATTCTAGCATTCGCAGAACCAGTCCCTAGCCCTGGAGCATGCGCGGAGCAAACTCGGGGAACAATGAGCAGACCCACGCGTTGAAGAAGTGCAATGGGCAGACATACCGGGCTTGCCTCGGGAGTCGATGAGCGCTCACGTCCCCGATCGCCTTGTATATCAGGCAAAAGGCCGTCGGGCACAGAGACAATTTAACTCCCCAGGCCATCTGGCAGGCTGGATAGATTGCGTCGGGCCGGATGACTATCTCATCTCCGTATGGCATGGCGAAAGAGCACAGCCAATACGTCAGATAGGCCGCGCAGTGTGTCAGCGGATCAACCCCTATCGGATTAGCACCGCTCCGACGTCCTCTGGAGGGGATCTTCACGTCAGCCTTGGCCTTGCTGCGCTTCTTGCGGGCGACGGCGGTACCGATACACGGGAAGTCTTCATACTGCTTCAGCCCATCATAAAAATATTGCAGCCACAGGGTCATGCGGACCCTCTTCCTATCTCCGCGGGGAGGCTGCTTCCCGCCATGTGCCAGTTGATATAACTCCCGATACGCCTTCATAAGGTACCGGTAGGAATATCCAAGAGAATAGAAGCCATCCCCGTTGGTTTCGTCCTTGATGAGATCGGGGAGGCATACTTCATATGGCTCCCCGTCAATGGGTAAGCCGCTCAGCTGATCAAGCTCCACAAATCCAGTGAAGTCTCACCTTCCGCTGTGTAGAAAGTGTTAGTCTCCACACTGAAGACTTCGATCATCCCGCAACAGAGGCCTTTCGAGAAGGGGTAGCTATACCGAGAGGCATAGACACTGTGGTAGATGCCGGCCCCGATCAGTATCAGAGCATAGTTGAACAACAAGTACTCAGTAAACTCCACCGCCCCCTCCAAGAAGGTGTGTGCATCCTGGAGCTTCAACTCTGTGAACCAACCCAAAGCCAGCTCGTGTTTGAAGCGAATGGCCAGGCAGTCCAGCAGAAATGGCTCTTCTCTGTACCCCCACTTTAGCGGGGCCAAGAATAGACCAAAGCGCGGTTGCTCGCCCTGGACCCGCCCGGTAGCCATGTCCCACCGAGCCGGGGTGAACTGAGGTGCTCGCACTAACTTATCTTCTGTCGGCAGCACTGCTTCAATCCCCAATACGGGTTTCCATTCTCGGGCCTCTCCCACCAGGTACATCAGAATGCTCCGTGGGACGCTGTATAGCAAACTGTCCTGGGACTGTAGGATGACCCGCTTGGCGTCCCTCACAACTCGGAGGTCCCGTCTCTCTCGGCTGCTAAAATGCTTCAGAAAATGGATAAGATGTTTATCCTTTGGGTAGTCCTTCCTGTAGTCCCCCACGGCGCGGTCAAAGGAAAGTCCGCTGTCAGTCGGGACAAGCCTGCGGAAGTCCATCGTCTCTGTGTCTGAGCCGGATGATTCGGCCAAGGCAGCTATCTCAGCATTCTCCCGGTCTAGGTCTCCGATAGTAAGCCACGTGATAGCCGGCACCATGGGTAGGGGAGCAGACTCAACACCGGCAGCAGCAGAGGCAAAGGAGCCACTGGGAGTAGCCATTTATCTGCAAGGTGCAAGAAATCCAAATCAGAGCAAGCCATAAGCAAAGAGAAGAAAAGAAAGTCATAAAGGGGCTCTACTACAACAGAAATGAACAAGACGTCGATAATTTATGACGAAATTTTGGCAGAGTTTCCCCTAGGCCGGAGGCATAAAGGGAAAACACCGGTGCTCGTCCACAAGGAGTGACGGCCCCAACAAAAGTCACGGTGTGCCCCGAAGGCAGCACCCGGGGTTTCTCCTTGAAGATGCTCCCCATCCACCCGGTACGCCTGTTGGGACATCTACCCGGCACACCCCCTGTATGCCCTTGCCCGGCACACCCATGCGAGTTTTCCCCGGCATGCCCCAGTGCCTCTTTCCTGGCACACTGGTCTGGGCGGCTACCCGGCACACCCCGCTGCCGCTCTTTCCCGGCACACTCGGTGCCTCCTCTACCCGGTACGCTCGGTGCCCCCCCCTCTACCCGGCACACCCCATGGCGGTTCTCCCCCGGCACACTGGCCCCGCCTGTCACCCGGTACACCCCACGGTGGGAGTTCTCGCCCGACATGCTCGGTGCCCCCCTTGCCCGGCATGCTCGGTGCCCTTCTACTCGGCAAAATCGGAACCCCCTTCACTGGCACGCTCCGACGACCTCCCCCATGACGACGCCAGCAGTGCCCACCACCGCCCCACCGCACCAAGGGAAACAAGGAGAGGGAAGGGAAGAGAAAGAAGGAGAAGGGAAGAAGGAAGAAGGGGGAGAAGAAAAATGAGGAGCCTAGGGCTGCATCGTCCTATGAACGGGAGGGAAAAGAAAAAGTGGAGGAAAAGAAAGAAGGAGAAGGGAAAAAGGAGAGAAAAGGGGGGAGAGGAAGAGAGAAAGGGGGGAGCCTCTCGCGGCAACCTCCTCACCGTGACAAGGGGAAGATGACGACGGCGACGGTGGCGCTCGACGGTGACAGCCTTCCGGTGGCGAAGAGGGAGAGAAAGAAGAGGGGGAGGTCGCTCGTCCACCGAAGAGAGCGAGAGGGAGGGAGAATTTGAAAGAAGGGGGTGGCTCGGTGTGCCACCCCCGTCCCTTTTATACCGCGAGTAAAAAAAGAGAAAAGAAAAAAGAGAAGAAAAGAAAAAAAAATAGAGAGAAAGGGAATAAAAAGGGGGGAAGAAGAAGAAAAGGGGAATAAAAAAAGGGAGAAAGAAAGAGAAAAAAAAGAAAGAAAGAAAGAGGAAAAAAAGAGGAAAAAAATAGGGGAGAAAAAAAAAGGGGAAGAAGAAAAAAAAGAGAGAGAAGAAGAAAGAAAATAAAATTATATATATATATATATATATATATATATATATATATATATATATATATATATATATATCTATGCGTAGAATGTAATATGTACCCATATACGTAAGTAATACACTACCACAAATACATGCATGGCGACGTTCCATCCGCACGCTATCATGTGCCGACGGGCGTCAGCGTACGAGTACGCAAGTACGGATAACAAGCACAGGCCGAGATCGTCGTCTTCTCCGGACGTTAAGGTCTCGAATGCAACCCTGAAGAACAAGTACACCAACGAGCACCACTCGGCTCATCCATCGCCCGCATTGCCCGTGGGTGGGGGGCATTTGTGGACGTGTAAAATTGCACGCCCATGTGTCCTGCTCAGTCCCACATCAACAGCAACATCAAGGAAACAGACCCCTGAAGAGACTGGTCACCCAAACTCTCTGAATACACACACACTGCCGTGAAGCCATCTCCGGAGTCACGACAGCGAAGAGAAACCAACCCCAGGGAAGCTCACAACCCGTGGGCCCCGAAGAAAATCAAATGGACTGCAATTCGTGCTCGCAACGGGCTCAAGTCTACCCTAGCAGCACACCCTTGTGCTGCCCCAAACGGCACACCCTCAGCGCCTCTCAGCGGCACACTGCCGATTGCCCCAGCGGCACACCCTAGAGGCCTCTCAACGGCATGCCCTCAAACACCCCCCAGCGGCACGCTCGCAGGCCGCTCAGCGGCACGCCTGCTGAGCTCCCCAGCGGCATGCCCCCTATACACCACCCAGCGGCACACCTGCTGGGCCCTCCAGTGCCACGCCTTCAAGCCCTCCAGCGGCACACTCGATGTGTCTTCCAGCGGCACGGGTTCCTGGCTCTTTAGCGACGCACTATGACTCGCCCTCGCCCGGTGCATCCGGCAGATGAAATCTAATGCCCATGCCCTAAAGATCCTTGGCGCACAGTGGGCTTGCTGAGGTGTCACCCAGAGAGGAAGACACGCTACCTACCTCCTGCCACCAAGGACGGGGAAAGTTAAATCCCCATTCAATGACGATCACTTCCCGCCACCGCCGTTCGTGCTCGAACGTTCCCGCCGTCTGGGGTATAAAAACCCCTCTCCTTCGGCAAACACAGAGAGGCGGAGACACAGAGATAGACATACACCAGTGGAGAGAGCTACGACGAAGCTACCAGGCAAGAAGGAGAAGAGAGAAGAGAAAGAGGAGAGCTCCGGCGTGAGGTCCCCCGACAACCACCGAGCAAGAGAGAGTAAGAGAGAAAGAAAGAGAGGGAGTGTAAGTCTTGATGTAGTGGAGGGGGTGAGGAAGAGCAGGAAGGCCGTTGCCTCTGCTCGACCTGAACTCCCTCCTCGTCTCCCTATCCTTCTTCTTCTGTTGTTAATTTCTTCTTCACCCCCCCCATCTGGGCTTGAATGTATGCTTTGATGTACTTGGCCGGTTATGGCCTTTTCTCTTCATGAATGAAAATCCTCCCGTTGGGTTTCTCATTGCCTCTGTTGGTTTGGGTCGCTACGTGTGTTTGGCCGTCTCCTTCCTCCCCTCCGGTGGTGTGCCTTCTGGCAGGGATCTTTCCCTCTTGACATAGCTCCGCCGTAGGGCCTCTGGCCCTCACCCTTGCCCATTTGCTTGTGGGGAGATATTCCCCTCCTGCTCTCCTCATACAACCAGGCCCAATGTTGTTGTCCCAGTACCTCTCCAAGCATCTACCCTTATTACTAAGTTCCCCTTATGTTTGGTTTGCCCAATACCCTTGGCATGGTTCCTCTCCCTCACCTTCATCCCCTTGAACTGACCCCTGCCCGGTGCGCCCGTGGTCACCCCAGCCCGATGCACTCCATCCCTTTTCTTGCCCGGCACAATCTTCCTGGCCGGTGCACTCCCTGGGCTCCCTTGCCCGGTACACCCCCCCTTTAGCCCCCTTGGCCAGCATAGCCTGGCCACTCCCACCTCGGCACATTGCCCTCCAGTACGGTGCACCTTCTGCCTGCCAATCTGACACACCCCTCCAGCCCTTTGTACCCTCCTTGGCCGGCACACCAGTCACTCTTCGTACCCGGTGCACCCCTGAGTAGTCTCAGAGGCGCCTTCCACTCGTCGTTTCTTCCGGGCTTTCCGAAGTTTTATCAAAGGTACTGCTGCCTCTGGCACCCACCTCAAATTGTCGGGTTCCGCCACTCCATGTGGGCGCGTTCCCTTTATCTTCCTTACCATCCGGGTCAAGGGGAGATGCTGCCGAATTTTCGTCATAAACAATAGATATTTTAAAAGGGTAAAAAGGAAGCAACAAATGAATTGGGCAATACTATGTTAAAGGACAAAAGGAAGCAACAAACAAATGAAATGACTAATAGCAAAGTGCTTCGACTAAGACAATGGAGCTATGGGAAACATGAGGAGAATCAGACTGGATAACAACCAAGCAAATTTGAACACTTGTCATGTAATGAAGAAAGAAGAGGAGACGATTAACAGAAAGGAAGAGAAAACTCACATGAGCTGCGTAAAACCGAGGAGGAGAAGAGAAGAAAAGACATAAGAAAATGAGGAAGGGGAGGCCCCTCATGACCCTTACCCAGCACACCCCAGCTCAGTCTCAGCCGGCACACCCTGAACATCCCTTACCCGGCACACCTTCTCCTGAGCTTCCACCCGGCAGACTCCCATCTCATCCTGGCCGGCAACTCTAGCCCAGCCTTCCTCGGCATGGTCTCACACTCACCCTGGCCGACACACCCCGGTCCAGCCTTCTCCGGCACAGCCCAGTCCAACCTCCCCCAGCACACACCCTAGCCCCTAACCCGGCACACCTACCTTGGCCTTCCCCGACACACACCTTGCGCATCCCTACCCGGTACACCTCTCAGGCGCTTCCCCGGCACACCCCTCCTTGGCCCTTACAAGGTACACCAACCCAGGCCCCACCCGGTACAGCCTCTTGTTGAGTAGTGGATACTGGATCTAGAGGGGAGGGGTGAATAGATCTGCCCCTCTTTTCGTAATGCAACCCTCTTTAAAGCTAGATAATGATAATAGCAGCGGAATATAACTAGCTAAACGAAAAACATAACGATTTGCTTAGCAAGATGATTATGGAATATAGAGATTGAACCTAATCATGCATCTAACACAAAGCAGCCGCACAATCAAATCACAACACACGAGATTTTAAGGTGGTTCAGACTGAATCCCTAGTCCTACATCCACCCCTCACCAAATTCGGTGAGGCTCCACTAGTGCCACGCACTGAACCGCAAATCGAAAAGACCTCCGATTGCCTTCCTACTAACCACCGGTAGGGACGTCAATCACCACAGATCGGACAACTTTCGATTGCCTTCCTACTAACCACCGGTAGGGACGATCTTCAGTTTCAAATGTTTGAATGAAATGGAAAAAGAACAAGATATGAAAACACTCAAACAAGATATAAAATATGCTCAAGGAGACAAGATCTTGTCTGAGATTGCTAGAGCTTGAATCTGATGCTTCAATGGTATCTTCTTCCTTGTGAAATGATCTTCCTTAGATCACCTTGAGTTGATGAAGAAGATAAAGGATGCAGATTTGATCTCCCTTGAAAACCTTGTGAAATCAGCTTCCTTGGATCACCTTGATAGCCTTGCTTGCTTCTGCACTTCATTGGAGATTGCTTGCTTTGATATGAGCTTGAAACATCTTGAAATGAATGAAGAACTTCTTCACGAAGTACTGTTCACGGCTACAATACCTCTTCTTCCAAGCCTTCTTTGATCTCCCTTGATCCCTCTTTCTTTGATTCCCCTTTGAGTTGATGGAGGAGATAATGGATGCAGCCTTGAACCTTGATTGCTTCTACACCTTTTTGGAGGTTGATGGCTTCAGAAATAAGCTTGAATCACCTTGGATGGATGAAGAACTCCAGCCCAAAGCACTATTCATGGAGGTGCTACAGTACCCGCGAATCACCTCCTCTAGCCTCCCTTGATCTCTCTTGTTCCAATTGAATCATTAGGGTTTCTAACCCCTCATGTGTTGGTTTTATAGACTTTGAATGGTCCTTGGACATCCCCCAGACCAGATCCACAATCCATGGGGGATTGGGTGACTTTGGGGTTAAACAAATACAAGGAAAGGGGCTCTTCTCGAAGTGGAAAATAAAGTCAACATTGTTGGCTCGGGGCTGGCGGTTGACCTGCAGAAGCTGGCGGTCGACCGCTATTGAGAAACCCTGTAGAAATTTGATCTCTGGAATTTTTGGTCGACCGCCCCTGGGCTCGCGGTCGACCGCCACTGAGAATCCGTCAGCCAGTGAGCTACTGGCAGGGGCGGTCGACCGCGCCTAGGCTGGCGGTCGACTGCCAGCTGGGCAGACCCTGGGTTATTCAGGGTCAGTCTGTTAACCCCTTTAGCTCCGTCGTATGAGTCCTTTAGCAGCCCGTTCTCATCTGTGGCATCAACCTTGACAGTCTTGAAGATTTCTATTGATTATATCGCTCCTATAATCAAAATTTTGTCATCCACGTGCGAGGGTGCAATCTGACCGCGCTGGTTGATCCGGGTGCGAGGGTGCAATCATTGAGCTTTCACTTTTGCCATCTCCACTCCATTCCTTGGCATATCTGTCATGAAAGAACATCAAGTAGTTTAGTCATATAAGAGTGGTAAAACATCAATGACTTATAGTGTTTAGCCATTATCAAAATCAAGAATATCAAATAACTCAAATGACCACAGGATGATGTCGAATGACCCAAGTGACCACAAGATGACTCAAATGACCACAGGGGCACAACACCTCTCACCCCTCTTGGTACCTTGTCCGGCACACCCCCAAGCCTGCATTAACATCCCCTTTAGCCCGGGCTGCTTTGCACCAACTCAGTCCCCCTTTACAACGACCTCTCCTCAGCCTCCCGACGGCCCATTCCCTCATGCACGATATAAATGTAAATAAAAGAAATACGAGGGCAATAGTGATTAAAACAAATAGAAAGAAAATAAAATAAATAAAACACATGAAAATTCCAATAAAATAAATAAATAGGTAAGTAAATGATCATATATATATATATATATATATATTTGAACGCATAATAAATAAAAAAAAGGGAGAACATGTGCAATAAATAGAAGAAAAATAGCAAGACCACCCCAAAGTGTGAAGTGAGCAATAAAAAGATACATATAATGAAAATTTAGAAAACAAAAAGAATGCTAAAATCCACTCTACAGTCCCGTCTCTTCCCGTGACCCAGTGCAAAAGGAATAATGACGCTGTCCCGGCAGGTTGGGTCCGAGCCTTGGGAATTATTCCAACGTGGCCGTGACTCGACGTTGTTTTGGGCCGACATCCCGATCAATCAGACCCACTTCTCGGCCGGATCCTTTCCAACCCACTATTGAAATTACCTTGGACTCGACAGATATTTGAACGGGTTTACCTCGATTTTCACCGCGTTCTCGTTTTGGGGCTTCGTCCAATTATGAAATGGTCCGCGAAGTGGCCGACACATTTGAATGCTTGCACCCCGATACGGGCTCCTAGTGTGGTTTACTCTTCCCTATACTTTGCAATTAGTATTAATTCTTTCAGGCCGCAGGGCCCTTAATTTCGGCAATCAATCAAGGGTTTTCCCTCGTATGGGGGATGTAAATGACGTCGTGACCTTTATGGCACGACGGGATTTGGTCCCGACCCGAACTACACAATCACCTGAGGAATTCAGATCGAGCGCACCCGCGGCTCTTCAGAGCCTAAATAAATCGTCACTTTGTGACTGGCACGCCCACGCACTTAATAAACCGATAAACAAATAAGCCATGACTTTGATGAAAATAAGTGCGTCCACAGTAGTCCCCCTCTAAGACTGAATGGCAGCCTGACACTGCCTGTTCAAATTTTAAGGCCGCCAGCTGATCAGCTAGACCATGGTCGATGAACTCTCTCCTATTTACATACTTCAGAAGAAGAACTACTCGCTACGTCCAGTCCTCCATGGGACAGCCAAAAGCTAATAGCGATCGAGAGAGGTGTTCCACCAGGTCTCTCAGCTGCGCATAAGACAAATCCTGACAGGTCGGCACAATCTACCTCAGCGTCTCAAGATATTGCCACACTAGGTCGCTTGGTAATTGTAGACCAAGCGATGGCGTGTCAGGGAGGTGAAACTCTACACGACTATCGACCGTGGCCCAGATATCGTTGGTCGGATCTAAGGATGATGATGGTAGGTCCTGTATGGCGCTTGCACCAGGACCGGCCCCAGTGATTAATTCAACCTAGGGACTATCAATAATGACAATTTCTCCCCCAACCTCTGGCAAGGGCATACATCCTGAGTCTCGATAGCAGGAAGGGGCTGGCCGCTATTTTTGGCATGCCCAATTTCCACCAATGATGATTCGGAGGCAAGGGCCAAAACTGTGGAGGCACCGGCGGTTTCTTCCACAATCTCTTATGCCTCTATTATAGGGGTGTCTTCAAGCAATTCTCCACCAATGGCAAATTGCTAGTTCTCCAGAGTCATGGCCGGTCGATCAGACCCGGCATTTACGTCGGGCACTTGCAAACACGCTGTCATAATATAATACTTGAGATACCGCAGGGCAATGGGCCTCATGACAGGCAGGAATACAGGCGAATCTACACCGAGAGGTGGAAGGGATACCTTCACAGTCATGGCAGGCAAGGTCATGTCGGCCTGAATAACAGGAGCCTTCAAATGAAATAAACATGACATAGCTCAGAGGTTTGATGGATGACCAATGAGAAGAAACAAAGGAGTTAAGGGAGTCCTTTTAACTCAGCATGCACTAAGCTCAATTCTCCGACAGCAGAGACCATCGTCTCCATCATCCCTGCCCCCTCTTCTACGGAAGGACCAAGTGGCCCGAAACTGCTCCATGTCAACCGTAGAGGACTGAAGGCTGTAAAATCACTTTCATAAGCAGAGGATGCCCTAGCATCTTCGGTCTCTGTCCCCACCGTTGGAAACTCCCCGTCGCTGGAGTCGCCACCATAATCCACCCGCTCCGATGAAGATGAGCTTTCAACTAGCACAGGGTCTTTCCCTTTAAGAGCAGGCGGCCCCTCACTGGGATGGCCTACCGAAGGAGCAGCTAGCTCAATAGAAGCCTGCTCAGCCAGCTCTATAGTAGGAATGATAGGCGAGGGAACTTCAGGAGTAAGCTGACTTCCTGGAATTACCTCTTGCTCAACATAAATTCCCTCGGTCAACTCCACGACAGGGGAAGAAGGCCGTCGGATCTTGACCGGAGCTAAAAGAAGAAGCATTCATATGAGCCCCAGGGATGATAAACTATGGGAATCTACAAGGGAACAGACCACGAATTACCTTCTATCTCATGGCTGGGCGTAGGAGAAGGTATGTCTTCTTCAAGGGGAGCTGCTTGCACTCCATCTCCTCTCTCTTCAGCTCTCACAGGGGTGGCAGCCACTTGCGCAGCCATCACAGACGAAGTAGCAGCACTTACAAAATAAGAATTAGCCTATGCTACCAAAATAGAGGCGGGGTGCAAAATGAAACATATACCACAGGTTATGCGGGCCGGCGGATGAGATGCCTCGAATTCTTCAAACGAGACTACAACTGGAAGAACAACTGCTGGTTCCAGATCTACAGTCTTCTCCTGGCGGGTCTGCTTCGCTCGAGTCACTACCTCCCTTACTTGAGACCTCATGCGCTTGTGCGAATCACCGGGGGGAAAAGGTGTCATGGTCGGAGCCGCCTCTGGGGTTTCAAAATATGTTGGCTTCTGAGCCTTTATAATCAGCTCCCTAAATGTCTGGTCTCCTCCGAAGTGAGCCGAACTACACATATACGAGGGTGAAAAAGAATGATATACACTACAGCAAGAAAGAGACCAAAAGCTGAAAGCAAAAGAATGAAAGATACCTATTGGCCCCGTATAAAAAGGAGAGAGTGTCCAATAAAATAGTGAAAGCTCTTGGTTCTTTGAAGCAGCATCGCGAATCAACCAGCTTATATCCCCTATCGCTTCGCATTGTTCGGCCAGTGACACCAAGTTTGCATGACCGCGAGAAGATAAATGATAATATAAGCCGAGGTGGTCTAGCCCCCATCCGTCGACATACATGAAAGAAAGGAGAACAGGTTGGCCCAATATGGCTTCTCTAGGGCCACCTACTAAAAGCCCATGCGAGCACAGCAATGCGAATAGCCAAGGAGTACTGCTGTAAAGTGTCAGCCGTCGGTCCTCCCTTCTAATGAAGGTCCTGTAGGGGTGAAGCCGATCACTCTCGGGGCGCCAAGAAGCCGTAGAGGGTCGAGGCTCCTCCACGAGCAGAGGAATCTGCTGAAGAAATAGTCGTTCACCGCTTATGTGGCGTAAGCCTTGAAGTGTCTTCAAAAAGCCATCCTTGCTGATCTCCGGTAGTTTTGGCTCAATCTTAGATAAGTGCTACTTGGCAACCTTACGTACCTCCAGATAAGCCGCCACAGCAGTATTTGTATGGAATTTTAATTTCTTTAGATAGGCCGGGTCAGCATCTAGAGTTGGCACTGGCTGGGAATCCAAGAACTTGCATTCAGCAACGGCCCAACATTATCTTCTCGAGCTCCTATAAAAGCCGGTGCGTGCATTCCACCACTTGATATATCTTGGAGTCACATAACCCACAAGTCCCAAGATCGAAACCTGGATCTGATACCAACTTAACTGTCACGCCCCGAGCCTTTATGACAGCAGAAGACTCGCTCGAGGAACGTGAACAGCCGGCATGGTAAGTCTCTTGCAAGCAAGAATAATCAGAGCGCAAGACAATCACACACATAAATGTAATTGCACAATAATTTAGTCAAACTCCAACTTTATTTCATTAATAATCAATCCAATATTCGAATACAACCACTAATTCAACTTCCATCATTCTAGACTCAAGAAATAAGAAATTACATAGACTCGATCTAAACAATGTAAACTTCCTAAGTCCTCGCTCATTCTTTATTCACTCTCGGATCCGCTACTTGAACATTCTGAATCCAAACCTGACTCACTTCCATTTCCTGAAAAAGATTGGAAATAGGTAATGAGCACACTTGCCCAATAGGTATCGTCGCATCAACATGATTAGCACTATTAGAGTGATTAACATTTTAGCTCTAAAGAAATAAGGTAAAATCATGCGAATACGATCAATCACACGATTAAACCAAAGTAACAAGATGATCATATAAGATAGAATGAGAGCAAGAATGAACTAGTAAAAATGTAACAAGTATGATCAAGAATGTAACATGGCCTTTCATGAACAAGAATGTAACGAGAATGCACTTTCACTTTTTACTTGCATAACCATAAAGGTTACGCACGAGAATGTCAATCATGTAGTAATTCACTAGATTTTCACGAGTGCTCATAAATTTTACTTATTTATAAAGAAAGTACTCCTAGTGCAATGCGACGCCAGTAGCATCATACCCCATGGTTTAGAATAGTATGTTTCCGATAATCAGCTGAGGGGACTAGCATAGAGCCCTTAGACACAATCAACGCCCGAACTGCATCTTCACGTATAAATCAAGCTACTTCCATGAGTGTAACAATAAAGTATGGCCACGAATGTAACAAGTTCAACAAGTTCATGATAATAATAATTCAATTGAATGAATGCTTCAATTTTAGAATATGAGAGATCAAGAATGAATTAGGACAATGTTATGCTTATGGAAATAAATCGGCAGCATAACGGTACATTTCTTTAACTTCCATTCATTATATTAAGTTTCTTGATCAATATGATAAGTCCTAAACTATTATCAAGCCATCTAGGAACCTTAGAATATCAACCCTTGGGTCAAATCTCAGGTTAACTAGCTCAAGCATTGTGACGGTCTTGTACTGGGCCGTTACATTCACGTGGCGGTCGAGCCTTGATCCGTTATAACGACTTGAATCCAGAACCAAGAAATCGGACTCAGTTGAATGTGACGGTCGTATATTGGGCCGTTACATGTGCCTGACGGTCCAATATAAATCCGTTACACTACTGATAACCAGAAACATCGATAGTGTAATCTAATCAATGGGCTTTAATGGTACAACCAATTCGGCGTCCTAGTGGGAATCCCAGGCTCGCAGAGAATTACGGAGGCTTTGAAACAAGATTTCCTATTCCATTGGAAGGAATATCTAATAGAGAGGTCCTCATGTCCAAGAATAATGTTCCTATTGTGCAAAGTGTGAATTAATGGACATATACCTGAATATATGCCATGTACTTAGAGAAATGACTCTATTGATAAAGAGGATGTGTAATAATCGAAAATCATGATAAAACTCCGTCAATACATCTTTGGAAAATCATGATTTAGATACAAAACTATAGAATTTTGGCACATGAAATTAACATAACTTAAGATACCTAAATTATGTAATTTCTATCATGAATCAGTAAATAATCTTAAAGACATGAAATCAGGTCAAAACTTAGATAACTAGGCTTATTTATATGTTAAATTAACTAGTTTCCCATTCTGTCTACAGTTACCCTGACGGTCTAGAATGGGTGCGTCACAGTGACTGTGACAATTTATCGTGAGGTCGTTACAGTAATATAACGCTCCATCGATGGTGCGTCAGAGACAACAGAGAACTTCAAACCCCAAAGAAGGTGTGACGGCTTATCGTAAGGCCGTTATATAATTGTGAAGGCCTTACCTTGATGCGTCAGATTGTCTGCTGGCAGGAAAGATATAAAAATTTAAGGTCTCAACTTACATCATGTCTAGAAATCATATATAAACTTCCACATGATATAATGAAGGCTAAGCTACTAGTATGCATAGACTTTCATTGAATTTGACAAGAGAGTTCCTTTTCAACTTAGTTAGGGTTAAGGGTATTCATGTATGCATGACCTACTAAAACATGAAATTCATGATCTATGATGTATGAAATCAATCAAAACCAGAGGGCTTTTATCCCTAACAAGATATTTTTGCCAATCATGAGATAACCTACCGCTTAACTAGGCTTTAAACTTCTAAGTTGAGTCTGAAAGACGTGCCCTAGTTCTCCCTTTCCAGTGAGTTTCCAGCAACTTCACGCTGCTCTAGCTCCTCAGCCTCTTGACCTAATGATGTGAAGTTTTGAGGGTAAGAAGATGAAACTAAGGTGAACAAAAAGTTCTAAATAACCGAACTCTAATTACCTTGTTTAGACGTCATAATCTCTTGATCTTCAGGGGACTTGCGTTTAGATTCTTAGGTTACTATGGTCGAACCAGCAACTTTGGAAGCTTCAATCTCCTTGGTTGGTTGATCTCCTAGCACGAAATTTGGAGAGCTATTAGTCTAATGTATTATAAACAAAATCTTCTAAAGAACTTTACCCGAAATTGTGACTCCTTACCTTGTTTCTTCACGAGCTAAAAGTAAGGGTTGCTCAGTTTAGAACTAGGTCCTATTTGTAGGGTTTTGGCTAGGGTTTGAGGATTAGATCAATTCTAGAGTCCTTGTTAAAGCTTAGATCGACTTCTAAGAGTCCTTAACACCTCTATTAGTCTTCCCATCTCGATCCCTAAGAGATAAGCTAGCAAAAATCCAATCTTTTGGCTTGTTCTTCACTTCACGGAATTTACAGAGTGTAACCCATCAGGACTGGTGCGTTACATGTCTGTAGCGGTCGCCCAATAGACCGTTACACTAAACGTGTACAGAGTTTCAACATAAATCAAACTCTTTTGTTAATTATCCATATCATTATCCATAAAAATGGTATTTATCCTTAAAATACGTAAATAGACTAAATAACCTTCTAGAATATGGGCCAAACTTAATGGGCTTGGTCCTTAACCCTTTTGGATTTTATTTAAATATGCTAGGTTAATTATTTAACACAATTGGGCCTTATAATGACTTATAATTCAACATTTATATATTAATCCATTTTGGGTCTTTAAAATTCCCAGAAAATAATTAAATATACCAAAAATAATTTATAAAAATTCCGGGGTCTTACACGGGGAAAGCGTGCGGGGGCCGGAACTCTGAATGAAACCGCCTCTCGGCGATGAAAATAATCCCACCATATGCGAGCTTCATCATTCGATACTTGGCCATCCCGGGCCCTGTTCGACAGTGCAAACTGAGTGGAGGAAGCAGGAATGTGCTGGTCATAACCAAAATTCTGACTGAATCGGAATGGGTAGTAAGGCTCCAGCCATAAAATATCGCTCTTGCGGAAAACCAAGACGCTCGGCCTTATTGACAATGCCCAATCAACTAGCTCTGACTCCAGAATTGGCCTCGTGCACTTGGCGTCAGAAATGGGGTGGACATACTCCTTTGTCTCACGGAGGTTGCACTCCTGCATCTTGTTCACCAATGGACTTGAATGGGCAGCCAGGTTCAAAAAATGTAAAACTCTAGGTGAGTCTATTAGAACTTTGGACAGTTTGCCCCGAATAGCAAAGAGTTGGTCTGCTGTCTGGGACGGCTCAACATTGGCAAACTCTATCATCCTCGGGACTAATTGTGCCGACTGGAGAGACCGAAGAGCAGCTTCTGGGAACATGGTGCAAACCCAGGCATTGAAAAAGTGTAGCAGGCCAACCGTCTGTAGATTCCTGGGAAGACGAGATCGGTGCAATTCTCCCAACATCTTGTATAGTAAACACAATGCAACTAGATAGAGTGAAAGCTTCATGCCCCAAGCCATCAAGCAAGCAGGATAGATGGCCTCGGCCCTGATCACGCTCTCGTCGCCCTGTGGGAGAGCGAAGGAACAAATCCAATATGTGAAGTAGGCAGCACAATGAGTGATTGCGTCAATACCGGCATGGTTAGGCCCTCCTTCTTGTCCTCCCTTCAATGTGGATGGGAAATCGGCTTGTCGCCGAACCCTCTTCTTCTGCTGCACAGGAGCCAGCACTATCGAGGGGAAGTCTTTGTAATTTTGCTTTCCTCTGAAGAAATACGGGAGCCAAGTGCCCATCCTCACATGCCTCTTCTCTCCAGGCTTGCGTGCCTCCCTGGTATCGTACGACGAACGCTAGAGAGTACGATATGCTTTCATCAGATAGCGGTAGGCGAAACCAGTCAGGTATCGCCCTTCACTATATGTCTGATCTTTCAGCCAATCTGGCCAACAAACCTCTTCATACAGCTCACCGTCGATCGGGAGGCCGCTCAGTTGAGAGAGACTCCAAAGGTCCAGCGATGTCTCTCCCTCCGAAGTATAAACGGTGTTGTACTTAGGACAGAACACCTCAATCATATCGCAACATAGACCCTTGGAGATGGGATAGCGATACCTTGATGCATAGACACTATGGTATACGCCTGCCTTGATCAAAATAGGAGCATAGTGCTGCAGAACATAATCTGTAAATTCTACTGAACCTGGCCGGACGGCATGGGCATCAGTAGCCTTCAGGTCAGTAAAACAGCCGACCGAAATCTGGTGCTTGAAGAACACAGCTAAGCAATCCAGCAGGAAGGGCTCCTCTCTGTACCCCCATCTTAGCGGGGCCAAGAATAGACCGAAAGATACTTTTTCCTGGTCAACACGGCCTGCAGTCTCGTTCCATCTGGCTGGGACGAATTCATGGGCTCTGGTCAATAGCCCATCTTGTGGAGTCAGCTCCTGGAGCCCCAACACGGCACTCCAATTCCTGGGTTCATCTGCAAAATGTTGTGCCTCTTAGGCACAAGCATGTGCTATGTTGATTTGATGATAGCAATGTTGTTTTGTTTTGATGATAGCAACACAGTGAGTGCTTTATGAGATTATGTTTTGATGATAGCAACATAACTTGTTTTGCCACGTCCATACATCGGACTGTTCATGCTTTCATCGTGAAGTCTGTACATTGCATGACTTCCACCAAGTCTATACATTGCTTGCTTAGCAGACTGTGAAGTATATACATCGGTTGTTCAGCAGCAGACTACTCAAGTCCATACATTGGTCAGTGGAAAGTCTGTACATTTAGAAGTCTGTACATCTACCGTCTTCCTCAACGTCTCATGCATAAGTCTGTACAGTCAGTACAGGTTAAGCATCGTCTCATTTTGCATCTCATTTTGCAAAGTCTATACATTGCTGCTGAACGCAAGGCTATACACTGCACTGGAGCATGTATCTCATGCAAGTCTGTACATCGCTTTTGACGAAGGCATTGAAGTCTATACACTGGCTTTGAGCTGAAGTCTAGACATTGCCTCAGGCTGAGCAAGTATATACATTGCATGTTCGTTCAATCAAGTCCATACATTGAGCAAGTGTATACATTGGACGAGTATGCATCATGCCTCAGTCATGAAGTCTATACATCGTCTGTCTTCATTGAAGTCTCACGAAGTCTGTACATTGCATGAAGTATATACATTACACGAGCTGAATGCTTACAAAGTCTATACACTCACTCAGTGCTCACACTTGCTCATCTGCTGCTGATAAAGTCTATACACTGTCTTCAGATGATGACAACAATGAAGAACATGGTCGACGCTGGGAGTTCAATGCGTCCACGCTTCAGTTGAAGAGGATTTCAGAGCTTCACCTGGCTGCGTCAACTCCATGCTACAGCAGCGTCGACGCAGTAGTTAATAAGGCAGAGTCCATAGCTCACTGGAATACTGCAGTGCGTCAACGCCATTGTAAGACAGCGTCCACGCAACAATTGAGTCTAATATACATTCAGCTCTGGAACACCACTGCGTCAACGCTATGGATTAGCAGCGTCGACGCAGCACGGTTATCTACCGAAGACCTTGATCACTGGATTGCCGATGCATTAACGCAGCTGGCTGATGGAGTCAACGCATCAGACTTGAGTTTCGTAGGAAGAAGATATCAGAAGGCTGCGTCAACTCCTTGGAGCAAGAGGGTTGACGCCATCTAATTCCAGTTGCTGAGCACGTTAAGGTAATCCCACCTTCAGTCGTCAACTGCCACATCAGTTACAAGCGGATAAGCTTTCGTACCTTCCCCCACTCCATTAATGAAGGCACGTGATCCGAGGATAAGAACAGTGTCCAGATGAGGACACGTGTACTGACAGCCTGTTGGATGCTGCCACGTGGTCCAAAATTTTAGGGCGGGAACTGTGGAAGCCACACGCGCCCTTATCCACCTGCTGCTGCTATATATTGAAACCTTCATCCTCAGTTGAAGGTCGATCGAAGCCTTGAGAGCAGAAGCAGAAGAGCAGAGTGCAGAGACTTCGATCCAGTAGAAGAGAAGAAGAAAAGAGTGAAGAAAAGAAAGAGAGACAGAGAGAAGAGAAGAAGAAAAGAGTGAAGAAAAGAAAGAGAGATAGAGAGCAGAGAAGAAGAAGAGAAAGAGAAGAAAGAAAAGAAAGAGAGACAGAGAGCAGAGAAGAAGAAAAGAAAAGAGTGAAGAAAAGAAAGAGAGACAGAGAGTAGAGAAGAAGAAGAGAAAGAGAAGAAAGAAAAGAAAGAGAGACAGAGAGCAGAGAAGAAGAAGATAAAGAGAAGAAAGAAGAGAAAGAGAGAAATAGAGAGCTTGAGCTGAGAGAGTAAGAGAGATTGGGTTGTCTGATTTTTTGGATCAAATCCAAGCCAGAAGTGCTCATCGAGAGCTATATTTGTGCTTCATTGTTTCAGCTTTCCGTTGCTATTTTGTCTATCTTTTGTTTTCCTTTATACATTTCTTCAAGCTGTTTGTCAGCAGAGCAAGCTGTGTTGCTCAGCATTTGCAGTGGAGGATTCCACTGGATGGCCAAGCTGTATTGCCCAGCGGTTTGCAGAGGTGCTGCCTCTGGACGGCAAGCTGTGTTGCCCAGCGGTTGTATGGCAAGCTATGATGCCTAGCTGTTCAAGCTGTGAGTCAGCAGAATCCACACTCTGGTTTGAGTGTGGGGTGGATGTAGGTCTGGAGGACCGAACCACCTAAAAACCCCTTGTGCATTGTGGTTTGTTTTGTCTATTTGTGCTTCCGCTAGATGATTGCATAGGGGCGCTCTAAGTATTTGGTTTCTGGTTGAGCAGAAGAGTTGATTAGTTTTCTTAGAGTTTTTTAATCTGTTCTGAGTGAGTGAAATCTTGTTTGAGCGAAATTTTAATTGGGTCAAAAGTTTTTAAAGGGCATATATTCATTCACCCTCCTCTGAATACATAGCATCGAACCCAACACTTGGTATCAGAGCAGGTTGCTGTGCATAGGATCAAACAATCCGCAGCAGTTCCTGCTAGCTTTTGGTGCACATCAGAGTGGGCTTCTTCTGCTCGTTGATTTGTTTCACTATCTTACTGCTTTACTTTGATCATCTGGTTTAGTGCATTTCTGTTTGGTGCATTTCATAGTGTGCTTTTTGTGTTCGTTATTTTGGTTCTCCGACTTAGTGCCTTACCTTGTTCATTTGGTCTAGGTGCTTCAGCTTTTCTGTGTCTTCAGATTATTTGTAATGGAACCAATCGTGCTGAAGGATAGCTCCATCAAAGCAAACAGATCCAGCCACAGTGGATCATTAAGCGAGAAAAGTAGCCTCTCTCGATCTGAAATTGATGGAGACATTGAAAGGGTGACCAGTGAATTCAGGAAATTTCTGAGAAAAAGAGAAGGAAAGCTTGGTGAAGGCAGAAAGCAAACAAGGTATAATTCTAATCCTGCCAAGAATATTGACGTTAACATCTACTACAAATGCAGGAAGGCTGGCCACACGAAGGTTGACTGTCCAGAATTCTCAAAACTCAAAGGGAACACCTCGGATAGTGCTGAAGAAGGAGAAAAGTCAATATGCTTAATGGCCAATCGGGGAAGTGATGATGAGGAAACCTCATCTCAGGTAAGCTCTGAATCAGATGGATACTCTTTCGATGAATTGATAGAGATGTATGAAAATTTGTTCAAAGTGTCCAAGAAATTAAAATCTGAAAATAAAAAATTGAGAAAAGACATGAATCTTGAAGTCACTCGTTTGAAGGCAGAAAATGAAAACTTGAAATATGAAAAAGAGAATCTCAGAAATAAGCACATTAGAGAAGATGATTCTTGCAATGCATGTGCTATTTTAGAAGACATGATAAATGAGTTTGATCATGATGATAATTTGCAAAAGGAATCAATCAAATCCCTGAAAGTGGAAAACAAATTATTGTTAGGAAAGAAAACTGAAGCTGAAGAAATTGAAAGTAAAATGCTTGAAGAAAATGCTCATCTGAAGGAACAAAATAAAAAGTTAATGGTTCTTAACACTGATTTCTCTGAAAGATGGATGACGATTGAAAAAAAGAAATCAGTATTGAAAGAGTGTATCAATTGCAGTGATGAAGAAATTGCTAGTTTTTTAATACACACTGCTGATTTGAAAAATGAAATTGTGTTATTAAAAGAAAAACTGGCTAGTTGTGAAAAGGAGAAAGTTGATTCAGAAAATCTTATAATCTCCTTGGAAAGTAAAATTACTGAGATGAATGGTACTTCATCTAAGGTTGCTAAGGATAAAGGCAAAATGAAAATATCCTCGGAAGATGTAGTAAGTGATCAATGTGAGGAGATTGATAACATTTCTGAAATTAAGCAAGCTAAGAAGAACCAGCTGTATACCACTTTTATTCATAGCTCTGGTTTAGCTAGCACTTCAGCTTCTTCTTCAAATATGCATGCTGCTAAGGAAATTTAAAAATTAAATAAAAATCAAAAAATCCCCAAAAGTCAAAGGAACAATCTGCATGCTAAAAAGTCATCTGATAAGTGCCATGTTTTAAATAAATCTAATTGTTCTTGTCATTATTGTGGTAAGCATGGACACTTTATGAGTGAGTGTTTTGTGATGAAACAAGATGACAGAAAGCATGCTAGAAAAGTTCTATCTGATCAGAAAAAGGGTAATATGAATGTTAAAGAATTTCATGCGAGAAATCATGTTTCTAGGAGACAGAATCTAAATTGTGTTGTGGGAAGTTTGGCCACATTGCTGCTCAATGTTGGCAGAATCCGAGAAAGAGATTCAACTCTAAACCTGTTAATTTTCATGTTAACAAAAAGATGTTTGACAGGAATAACCTTGGCTCCAAAGGTAAGCACCCAAGGTGCTTCGAATATGGGAGGCATGGCCATACAGTCAAGGACTGTTGGCATGTACAAGAAAGTAGATTTAATTTCAAATCTGTAAAATTTCCTGCTCCCAATACTGCTAGTAAGAAACAAAATGTCCATGTAAACAACAGAACATTTCATGCTAAGTTTCATAGGTCTCATGCTGCTGTTGATATGCATCATAGGACCAGACAATCTGTTGGTTCATGTTATTACTGTGGAAATTTTGGACATTCTATGTCTGATTGTTGTCTAATGGAATTTGATGATAATGCTACAAAAAGGGTGTTTAGAACACCTGTCCGGGTAAATGTAGGACCCAAGGCTGCTGGGGTCCCTGCAGGATCAAATTGATTGACATGCTGCAGGTGTGCCTTGGAAGCTGATGAATAAAGGGGTTTATGATCCAAGGCACTCAACAGAAAACCCCAGGATTCTACATTTCAGGTTAGTTCTGAACATTGTTTAAAATTCTATTATCTGAAATTGTTGTTTTGCTTGTTTGATTTCTGATGGCTTCTTCATGTCTAGCTGATCAGTCTGCATTCCAGACTCAGCTACTGAGTTTTACTCTGCATATATCTGATGCTCTTCTCTTGCCAATTGTTGAACTGAATTTGAATGGTTTTTAGTGTATACAGTTAATGCACTATATACACTGTGTGTAAATGCATGTGTTTTGTGTCAGTGCATTGCATGCTTATTGTTAAATGCATAACTTGTTGATTGTGAATGGTTCTTTTAATGCACACGTCATTGTATGTGTCTTATATCTGCATACATCATTTGCATGACTGTCAATGAAGTTGTTCAATGCATGTAGGACTGCTTTATGTTGCATTATCTTGCATAACCCTGGTATATCAAATGGTAAGTTACTAAAAGGCAGGGAAATTTGTCCGGAGGTTCTTACTATGTGTGAGATGGTCCTTAAGACCAGGTTCTCTGCCAAGTACCAAGGGTCTAGTCCTCATGTAGAATAATGTACTGCATCATATTTTTAAAAAATCTGAAAAAGGATAAAAATATTCATTACTTGGATGCATAAACCTGAATTGATTGCATACTTGTCTCATGTATCCTTGGTGCATAGTCTGCATGTAGAACAGTATGTTGCATAGCATATCTCTTGCATCATGATGTCAGGGGGAGCTGAGATTTCTGTTCATTACATTGATTCCTTTTCACTTCTCACTGTCCCCACTCAATTAATTCATATCTTTTGACATCAGATGCTATTGGACCATAATGCTTATTGCTATCTTTTCCCTATCATTTTCACTGAACAACAGTTCTGTATCTGGTTTAGTACATTGAGTTATGATTATTTCAATTGTTCTTTTATAAGAATCACTCTTACAAATTGAAAAGAACTAAAGGTTTAACCTTTATAAATTGGAGAGTTAAGTGTCTGCACTTCAGAATTTGAGATAAAAAAAAACTTTTATAGCTCTTAATCTTTGTCTCATGGCTAAAATAGAAAAGGTTTTTTTAATGCCTAAATGTGTTGAACTGGAAATGTTAATGATTTTTTAAACAACCACTCTAAAAGAATTAAGGGCAACAGTAAATAAGATCATAAATGTAAAAGGGCTGAACATAGTGATAGAGCAATGGCTGATTGCACTGAGAAACTGTGAACTCCTCCAAAGAAGCAGGAGAACTCACATGTCATGAGGTGCTTCAGAATATCTCTGTTCATAGGGTCGAATCTATAGGGGGAGTCCTCACTAAGTAACTGAGGGTACTGGCCTCTAATCAAGGTATACCTTTAATGTCAAAAGTGAAGACTATTCCTTGTAGGTCTTGATCTGAAATAGGTCTTGTAGTTTATGCCTAGTAACTAGGGGTACCTGCCTCTGATCAAGGTGTACACCTAATGTCAACAGCATAAATGCCACAGGTCTATTCACTTAGTTCAGTTTCTGAAAATTCAAAAGTGAAATACAAACTGCTGTAACCCTTTGAAATCAAAAGTCAATGAGTGAAAATTATTTTTCTCAATACATATTCAAGTTGCCTTTCTTGAAATTCCATGTTTAATCACAAAAGGGTATTATTTCTGACCTATCTATTAATACCATGTGCCTTAGATTCATTGCTATAAATGGAGTCTAAAACTCATTTTCAGGGGTCAGGTGTTTTACTCTAGATTTATCACTGTTAAACCTGATTTTTTGTCAAAATTGTATGTTGCTGATTCTTATACTTTAACAGTTGTTTATAATCATGCTCTTTTCTGAACCTATGCTTATCCTGTTGTCAAGTGACCCTCCTACCTTATCTACCTTTGTTTATATGTTCATATTCCTTCTCAAAGGGGGAGCAATTATTTTCATTCAGGGGGAGAATGAGGTGCTCTAAGGGTATTTGCATGCATACTGCCATGTTGCACACATGTTCATACTATTTTTCTCTTTTTGATCATGTCAAAGGGGGAGAAAATTTTGTGTGTGACTCACTGTCACAGTGTGTTGCCATCATCAAAAAGGGGGAGAATGTTGTGTCTCTTAGGCACAAGTATGTGCTATGTTGATTTGATGATAGCAATGTTGTTTTATTTTGATGATAGCAACACAGTGAGTGCTTTATGAGATTATGTTTTGATGATAGCAACATAACTTGTTTTGCCAAGTCCATACATCGGACTGTTCATGCTTTCATCGTGAAGTCTGTACATTGCATGACTTCCACCAAGTCTATACATTGCTTGCTTAGCAGACTGTGAAGTCTATACATCGGTTGTTCAGCAGCAGACTACTCAAGTCCATACATTGGTTAGTGGAAAGTTTGTACATTTAGAAGTCTGTACATCCATCGTCTTCCTCAGCGTCTCATGCATAAGTCTGTACAGTCAGTACAGGTTAAGCATCGTCTCATTTTGCGTCTCAGTTTGCAAAGTCTATACATTGCTGCTGAACGCAAGTCTATACACTACACTGGACCATGTATCTCATGCAAGTCTGTACATCGCTTTTGACGAAGGCATTGAAGTCTATACACTGGCTTTGAGCTGAAGTCTAGACATTGCCTCAGGCTGAGCAAGTATATACATTGCATGTTCGTTCAATCAAGTCCATACATTGAGCAAGTGTATACATTGGACGAGTATGCATCGTGCCTCAGTCATGAAGTCTATACATCGTCTGTCTTCATTGAAGTCTCACGAAGTCTGTACATTGCATGAAGTTTATACATTACACGAGCTGAATGCTTACAAAGTCTATACACTCACTCAGTGCTCACACTTGCTCATCTGCTGCTGATAAAGTCTATACACTGTCTTCAGATGATGACAACAATGAAGAACAGGGTCGATGCTGGGAGTTCAATGCGTCCATGCTTCAGTTGAAGAGGATTTCAGAGCTTCACCTGGCTGCGTCAACTCCATGCTACAGCAGCGTCGACGCAGTAGTTAATAAGGCAGAGTCCATAGCTCACTGGAATACTGCAGTGCGTCAACGCCATTGCAAGACAGCGTCCACGCAGCAATTGAGTCTGATATACATTCAGCTCTGGAACACCACTACGTCAACGCTATGGATTAGCAGCGTCGATGCAGCACGGTTATCTGCCGAAGACCTTGATCACTGGATTGCCGATGCGTTAACGCAGCTGGCTGATGGAGTCAACGCATCAGACTTGAGTTTCGTAGGAAGAAGATATCAGAAGGCTGCGTCAACTCCTTGGAGCAAGAGGGTTGACGCCATCTAATTCCAGTTGCTGAGCACGTTAAGGTAATCCCACCTTCAGTCTTCAACTGCCACATCAGTTACAAGCGGATAAGCTTTCGTACCTTCCCCCACTCCATTAATGAAGGCACGTGATCCGAGGATAAGAACAGTGTCCAGATGAGGACACGTGTACTGACAGCCTGCTGGATGCTGCCACATGGTCCGAAATTTTAGGGCGGGAACTGTGGAAGCCACATGCGCCCTTATCCACCTGCTGCTACTATATATTGAAACCTTCGTCCTTAGTTGAAGGTCGATCGAAGCCTTGAGAGCAGAAGTAGAAGAGCAGAGTGCAGAGACTTCGATCCAGCAGAAGAGAAGAAGAAAAGAGTGAAGAAAAGAAAGAGAGACAGAGAGAAGAGAAGAAGAAAAGAGTGAAGAAAAGAAAGAGAGACAGAGAGCAGAGAAGAAGAAGAGAAAGAGAAGAAAGAAAAGAAAGAGAGACAGAGAGCAGAGAAGAAGAAAAGAAAAGAGTGAAGAAAAGAAAGAGAGACAGAGAGTAGAGAAGAAGGGAAAGAGAAGAAAGAAAAGAAAGAGAGACAAAGAGCAGAGAAGAAGAAGAGAAAGAGAAGAAAGAAGAGAAAGAGAGAAATAGAGAGCTCGAGCTGAGAGAGTGAGAGAGATTGGGTTCTCTGATTTTTTGGATCAAATCCAAGCCAGAAGTGCTCATCGAGAGCTATATTTGTGCTTCATTGTTTCAGCTTTCCGTTGCTATTTTGTCTATCTTTTGTTTTCCTTTATACATTTCTTCAAGCTGTTTGTCAGCGGAGCAAGCTGTGTTGCTCAGCATTTGCAGTGGAGGATTCCACTGGACGGCCAAGCTATATTGCCCAGCGGTTTGCAGAGGTGCTGCCTCTGGACGGCAAGCTGTGTTGCCCAGCGGTTGTATGGCAAGCTGTGATGCCCAGCTATTCAAGCTGTGAGTCAGCAGAATCCACACTCTGGTTTGAGTGTGGGGTGGATGTAGGTCTGGAGGACCGAACCACCTAAAAACCCCTTGTGCATTATGGTTTGTTTTGTCTATTTGTGCTTCCGCTAGATGATTGCATAGGGGCACTCTAAGTATTTGATTTCTGGTTGAGTAGAAGAGTTGATCAGTTTTCTTAGAGTGTTTTAATCTGTTCTGAGTGAAGGAAATCTTGTTTGAGCGAAATTTTAATTGGGTCAAAGGTTTTTAGAGGGCATATATTCATTCACCCCCCTCTGAATACATAGCATCGAACCCAACACAAAATATATGGGTCTTCCCCGTACAACAAAGTCGGTTAGACTATCCCGCTCGACAAGTAGCGCCACCTCGGCCTTCCGAGCAAGGAACAGATCCCACTTCCCCTGAAGGTTGAACCGCTTCATAAAAGACATCATGTGCTTATATTTGGGGGGGTCCACTCTGCAGCCATCGGGGTGATCATATTTGAAGGAGTCGTTCCCGACAATCAACAGACGATCAGTGTCTACCAAGTTGGCCTCTGAATCAGAAGACTCTGCAACTACGGCCAGCTTGTCATGGCCTCTATCTAAAGAATCAACGTCCCTCTAGGTCGCCAAAGCACGGGAGGAGGAAGAAGAGACAGATGCCATGGTATCTGCATCAAAACAAATACAAAGAAAAATAAACGAAGTCAGAAAGGAGTTGTTGGAGACAAATATTTTTCTGACAAAATTTCGACAGAGTATCCCCAGCCCGGGAGCTTGCCAGAAAGAAGCGGGAACACGTTCACTAAGGGACGGTATCTGAAATAGGCCGTGAGTGTCACACCGGGGCGGAAGAGGACACCCAGGGTTGTAGCTCCGAGGATAAGCCTACTAGGAGCCTCCCGGGGCCTAGAAAGAAGGGGTTTGAATCCCTTGAATTGGAAAGAATGAAGCTCTCCCTCACCAGCTCTCGCCGTCGCCACCGGGAGGGAACTCTCGCCGCCGTAGGAAGAGATGAGAAGAAGGAGAGAAAGATCAGGTTGCAAATGAAACCGAATGAGAAGAAAGAAAAAGAAGATAGAAATATATAGGGGGTCCTCGATGGTTCTAATCCGGCGTGCTAAAAACGTGCGCCGTTTTAGCCATTGCCGCCCAAAATTCAAAATGAAAAGGCGCGTCGTTTTAAGAAGCCCACGCCAGATTAGAACACACCCAAAGGCTGCGCCGTTTTGACGAAATAAGTCAGGGAGCATGCTATTTTTAGCAAATGGTCACGGCCGCGCCGTTTTAAGGCCAATGAGTTATCCCCGCGCCGCTTTAAGGCTGCTATGGGGTCGTGCTACTCCGACGGCATTTCGACCGCACCAAAAAAATACTCTGTGTTGATTAGACAAAGAATATGCTCAGTCTAGGTACATCCGCTGGTCTCGTGTTGCTCGTTCCTCACTTGCGACACCCGCGGCTAGGGGGCATTTGTTGGCACCCGAAATATTATCAATGACAATCACGCCTGAACGACAAAAGGATACGGCCCGCCGAAGTGCAAAAGCCGAAGAGAATTAATACACGAGGGTCCCCTCGGACTGCTGAAGCCTCAGGTCATCTGACGAGAGTGTCAGGGACTCCACCTCAAGATGGTCAGAAGAAATCCACAACAAATCGGTAGTGCCTTTCAGCCAGCCCAACGAACTGGTATCGACTCAGTCATGTCGAACAAATCTCGTTTGTCGTCCGATCAGGGTGAGAATGTACCTGGTAGCTCGCCACCAAACAAGAAACCCTCCTGAGGTGGAGAAATGTCTCTGGCCCCTTGGAACAAGGTGTCGAAAGCCATATCAGCAGAAGACTCGGGTAACCCGGCACGGGTACATCCTCTTACCAGAAGGGTCCTTTAGTGACCGAATAGCTGCCCGAACGTGGCGAAAGTACTCCGGGTGGTGACCCAATCCCTGGGAATGTTGAAAATATAGACAAAGCCGACCCGATAGCGCAAATCGCAGTGCCGAAGGCCATGTCAGTAGAAAACCCAAGAGTCCAAACTAAGGGCACGGATAGCCTCGGAATTGGCCAGTCAGTGGCCTAAATGCTTCCCCGACACTTCTCACTTCAGTCTCACAAGGCCACGATGAGATGAGAACTCGAGTTGACTCTCGGAACCAGTCTGAGATCCACGAGCCGAAACTCGGTTCGAACAAACACGTTAAGGAGACTAACTCGGCATGCCCTTAAACTGGCGCCCTCCTATCAACTGGTGCGCCCTTTAAACTGGAGCGCTCCTCTCAATCGGCAAGCCCTTTAAATCGGCGCGCTCTTTTCAATCGACGCACCCCTTTAACTAACACGCTCTTCATTTACACCCTGCGACGGATGAAGATATACCCCGTTTGGCCTATAAGAAGGCCCATAGGCGGTAGGAAAAAGAGAGAGGAGGAGAGTGATTGAAAGAGCCAAACGAAGAGAGGGGAAGCTTGGAAAAGAAGAAAGAAGCTGAGAGAGGTTTCCAGGGGCAGTCGTCTACCATCCGCCAACAGGGAAGAAAGGCTCAGAGTGAAGGGAGAGAGGAGATTTTTAGATACTCTATTTTCGCTGTAAAGAGCAGAGGTGGGTGCGTGGGATGTCATTTTCCTTCATCATTTATCCCCCCTCTGCTAATAGTTCCTTTGTGGCTTGTAATGAAACGGGCGATGATATGAGCCCGTATCTCCCTCTATTTTCTTTTTGTTTAGCCTTCAGCTCTTTTCCTTTTCATCTCTCGATGCAAGGATGTAATGGAATGGTCTCGTGCGGCAACCCCGACCGAATGAAATATATATTCCTTTCTTTTGATCATTCCTCAAGCTGTGTCTGAATACTTCTTCTTGTTCTGCCCCATTTACTTCTGTGGTGTTTCTTAACATTTGGTTTCTTCGGTCGATGTTGAGCATGCCCTGAGGTATCCAAGGGCTACATTAATGATTATCCCCCTCCCTGGGGCTTTCTTTCAGTTAGGTAGCTATGCTAAACGCACCATATGCCCGTCATTGGTTTCACCGCCGGAGACGTACGTATGTGTGCATCTCCATTTTTCCCCCAGGAGTGGCTTCCCTACTATCTCTCCGCTCACAGTCATGAACTGGAGAGAACAGGGTCATCCTTATAATCTGGGTGCGAGGCTTATGGATATGGCCATTTTCCCCATATGTCACCCGACAGTCGCTCGAGCATTGGTTTCTTATATTCTTGGTGGTTCCCAAGCTCATAACTGACTTCCAAGTGCTAACTACTTAGCTTTCTTTCATGTCTAACGTACCGTCAGTAGTGTAGTGGATGAACAATAGATTACTGTGATTTCTTTACCCCGAGTAGGGTGGGGGAAGGTCTATCCAATATGGCATGTCCCCTATCTCAATTTCATGGGCAAAATTGAAGGTTTAATGCAAACACCGTGCTCTGTCTTGACCGTCAGGATTCACTGACCGGGGAGGGGGAACATTCCCCATCAAATACTTGTGTTGCCTTTCTTTGAATCACCCCAAGGCTATAGGATTCCGTCCCCCCTTGTGGCGTGGAGTCCTAGAAGCCACTCGAGGTGAATAAGAATGGGTCTTTTGACCCAACATCAAATCCACACTCCCCCTGGAGTAGTGGTGGCTATGGGTAAGGGACCTCTTGTAGGCTAGCCCTCTAGGTTTCTGATGGGAATCAGCACCGAGCACTAACCTTTTATTTTTATATTTATGTCCTTTTTGTTTGCATTTATATCCTTGGCTAATTGGGTTTGCAATTGCAAGGCATTATAAGCCAAAGGGTTAGTCATTAGGAATCTTTGGGTTTCTTTGCAAAAAGGCCTTTGGGTTTCTATGTAATTTGCCAGTAGGTCCAGCAGGGCCCCCACCTTATTTTTCATTGGTCCACCTAGTATCTAGGGCCCATCTGGGGCTAGTTCAAAGTCCAAGATTGGACTTGGACCAAGGGGGGGACAAGGTGGAAGAAAATTTAAACTTGGACCAAGCAAAGTCCAAGATGCTCCCCCCTTTACTATTGTTTATTCCTTGTTGTATTTTATTTAATTTGGTCATTTGACCACATGGGGGATTAATTATCGTATCCCTAGTTTACCCCTCCCTAACCCTAGATCTGAGGATAGTTTATGTCTTTTTTCCATTTCTATATAACCCATGTATTTTGTGAATTCCTTAACAATTAATGAAGAAAATTCCCATTTGTTGCTCAATTTGCCCAAGGGCACCCTCTCTCCCCCTTGGAGCTGTGATAGCTCCGAATTTTCAGAGGTGTGAAGCCTCCCCATCTCTCCCTCTCTGAGGGAGAAGCTCAGCACCGCCGCTGCTGTCGCCATCGAGCTGCCATCGCACCACCACTGCCGCCTCGACGGAGTTTTGTCCACCCCTGGACAGAAGCTTGAAGCCAAAATTTTATCTCCCAATCAAGAGATCTGTTCGAGCTCCAATTTTGAGGGTTTGTTCCTCTTATCATCCCCCAACCCCAGTTCAAATTTCGTGTCATTTCGCCTTCGTTTAGTATTTTTCCAGTAATTTTAGTTCCACCCCTGACAGTCTGCCCATCAGCAGATCTGTAGGATAGTGTCCGGTTGTCGTATTTTTCCCGCCCCCTTAACCTTCTTCAAAAATTCCCAAAAAAATCATACGTGTTCCTCCCATCCCCCTCTTCCACCTATAATTTTTTCATAGTCTAGATCCATCACTTTTAGGTCGGTCAAAATTCAGTCTCAGGCAGATCCTGTTCTGTCCTGACTGTCTATAATCCAAGTCAGTAAAAAAAACCTTGGGAACAGTCATTTTCATCTCTAATCCGTCTACTGTATGGATCTTAAATAATTATATGTTGTAGCCCTTTGAGTCCTCTATCCATCGGTACCAGTTTCGCCTCGATCCGACACCGGATCTGGGCGTAAAAATTCTTTTCGTGGAGGTGCGCAGAACTGATCCGTGAATAGGCCAGCAAAGGCAACAGCAAGTTAATTCTTGCAAAATTACTTTAGAGTCGATTCAGCCGCCGCCGACTTCAGGGATCGAAGAGGAGTCGTCCACCAGCATCCCAGCCAGTCGCCGCAGCAAGGATTGGACCAGAAGCCGTCGTCCCAGTTGTTGAGTTCCCTTGCTGTACCGAGTTGGAACAGTACCGAGTCGGAACCGAGTCGGACCAGCAGCCCGTCTCCGACCCGATAGCCCTTCCTGCTCACTGCCCGTCAACCCAAGATCGTTATTCCCGGGTCCCATTGTAGCCCTTTACCTCCCTGTGTGGAGTGGGTAATAAAATTCACTGTTGTAAATTATTGATAATTAATGTACCGGAAGTTACGGTTCTTGGCCGGGGTTGTCTTCCCCACGGCCGGAGCATGGAGGTACACTCACCACCCTCCTCTTTTGGCATTTCCTTTACTATATATTTTCATATGCCGCAGCTAGAGTGATAGGAACGTAGCTCGTTATAATTTTATCACCGCTGCGAGAGTGTGTGAGTGTAACCCGTCCCGTGACTCGATCCGAGCACGCGGAAAAGCCGATACCCGAGACTCATTGCCGGTTTCTCAACCGCGCACATCCGCACGCTTCCCTTGCTTAGGGGCATCCGCGAGCTAGAGTCTCTTGTTGTCTCGAGTCGCATCCCGTCCCGCATCAAATTGGTATCAGAGCCGAAGGTTGAGTCTAGGGTAGTCTTTGTTTGCAATTAAAAAAAAGTGTCTAAGTATAAGTCGGTCCAAGGTAGTATTTGCATACCTTTATTCGGTATATCAAAAGGTGTTGCCCGAACGTTAGGTTACGCCTATCGGGAAGGTGATTCACTCGCGTGAGAGGATCTTCGGATCCCAGAACTCTGCCAGGTACCGGATATGGGTTGAGTCTAGGTTTGTAGTCGAGTCCGTATTTTTACCCTTTTCAACATTTAGAGTAAGGTCTATGTGTTTGCATTAGTTTGCATAAACTTTTGCATATAAAAACAAAAAAAAAAGAAAAAAATGCCCTTGCATGCCCATTCCAAGGGAAACCAATCCCATCTTTTGCCACTATGGCCAACCCATGCCGACCCGTCCAAGGCAACAAGTCCGTGGCCAAGTACATTCGGGACTATGATGAGTACATGTTGGGATGTGGAGTTGGAGAGGAGTGCACCAAGTCAGCCTTTTTCTTCCGGAGAGGTTTGCGGCTTCATTTCCAATTTGAATTGCTTTGCCGCGACGTGTTCACTCTGGAGCGTTCTTATCAGGTTGCTGTAGAGGTTGAGCCTTTCAAGGCAAGGTTTGATGCCGCCCTTCGGTGAGTATCTACCTCTCAACCGAGTCCCGAGTCGGTCGGGCAGCCTACCCCACGGCCTCCCCCACCCCAGTCGGGGAATCCTTCCCCTAGAGCTCCTTTGCCACCTACGTCCGATCCTCATCTGGAGCCACATCATTTGGGGCCACCTCAGCTTGAGCCACCTGTGCTTCTAACGAGGAAGCTAGTTATCGTCGAGCCACTACTTAGTTTGCTCAAGAAAGGCTTGGTCCCACCTTCCTATCCATCCATGGACCCCGCACTACAAATAGTGCCCGTCAACTCATTCCACACAACATTCCGGTCTAATCACCATGCCGATACATTGGATGACCTTATTAAGGGATTAGACTGGCAATTGAAGTTGACGTGTATGTTGGCCCGAGGCTTCGACCAACCCAATCGTCATAGCTTCACACATCCAGCTTTAGGGTCCATTACCTTCATGTGCACTATGGGTCATGTCACCACGGAGGTTCTCTTATTCCTCCCCATCCCGGTCGAGCCAAACATCATTCCATTTACCCCGAGGGAGGAACCATACCTCCTATATGAGATCACCATCCCCTATACCCTAGTGCATGAAGGTGACCACCTACACCTTCAAGAATTCCAAATGTGGGACCGTGTCATGAGGGAACACATATCGAGGGGTCATACTTTCTTTGATTCCTTTGACCCCTTCCCTAGTGAACCCCTGGACCCACCATATCTACGCCACTTCTTCAGGGAAGTTCACTATCACACCTCTACCCCGCCGGCCAGTCCATCTACACTAAGCCAGGGGACCGTTCCACGGTCATCATATAGGGGTGATGAAGAAGGAGTATTCGACTCTCCTAGCCCTCCCAAGTCTCTCAAATCCAACAGGTACCCGCATGCTAGGGACATATTAGGATGTCTAGGAGTCCCCAATTCCGTCAACCATCGATTGCATCTAGTGTATGCATGGCACACATTCGGATGTCCTGGTCCACCATTGCATATGTATGGGTCGGACTAACAGTAGGATTGTTTAGGATCATGTGCAAGTCTTTGTTTCATATAGTTTGTCTGTCGAGTGCATATGCATACATCGAGTTGAGTCGGTCTTTTGTACGCTCGCGTTGTCAGTCCCTTTCCAGTGCGAGGCAAGTCGGATCTAATGCGTACGTTGTAGACATGCCGGAATTTGGGATCGACTCTACCTCAATATCTTGGATCTAGTCACAAATAGGGACCCAGCGGTGATTCCTAGTGAGTCATTGAGCCGTCTCCTTCCTTTGAGAGTGACCCCACTTCAGAATGCCCACCACTAGCCTCTTCCCACAGCAGCGTGAGCATATCAAATATATATGGGATGAGCAGGTGATGGGAATCAAGCAAGCTGCCAGGCCAAAGCTGATCATGGGAGCTGCTGGGCCGAAGATGAACGCGCTACTTTTGGGTAGCGTGAGCTGGATGAAGGCGCAAGGTTCCCCTAGCGCGATCTCAGACAGAAACTCTACTGCAGACGGTCCAACTTCCCGACGCCGAAACTCACAAAAGTCTACAATGTTTGCTATTTTCCATGATTGTAATTGATGTTCTAGTGTCGTTTTGTCTTCCCCTTCCCCTATATATGTATCCCATCTCGTTTGATTAAACGAAGCAATGAATCTATGAAAGTGTTCTTGAGTATAGCCATGGCTATCTTCCCCAATCTTTGGAAACCTCCTTCCTCCTCCCCTCTCCGGGTGCGATGCCCAACCTTCTTCTCCTGATCCTCTCTCTTTTCACCTTCAATGGAGAATGAGCGAAGCCCCGGATGTACCGGCTTTGAGACGGGGTCGAGTGTGAGGCTCCATTCGGAGCTTCGTTCTTCTTCCACCAACATTCAACTCCCCTCACCACCGCCAAGGATGTTGCTAAGGTTAGGATGGAGCTCGGCTATACCGTCCCTACGAAAGGTTCGGGTGAGAGGCCCCAGCCAAGCTTCCTCACGACCCTAGCATCATCTACACCCACCTTCCTTCCCCGCCGCTCATCCCCCACATCCACCTTCACCAAAGTTATCCTAGATAGTATTAGGTTGGTTTGATTTCAATTTTAGTGTTCCTCGTGTGTTGTCCATCATCCTGTGTGCTTTCCCCATGTGTTTTGAACCCCCAGAGTCATCCACGGGAGCCCCAACGTCGAGGTTCGTCGTTCTACCAACGTCTGTGAATGCACTAGGACGATTTAGCGCGTTCTTCAAGAAGGTGCTAGGAGGCTATAGCGCGACTATGGGCATAAAGAAGAAGACCCCCCACTTCTGTCCCGCATCAAATGGAGTCAGAGCTTAGGGAACCAGGCTGTTCTCACAGACTGGGATCTTGAGCTACGAAGTTCAAGGATGAACCTTCCAAAGTGGAGGGGTTTGATGGGAATCAAGCAAGCTGCCAGGTCAAAGCTGATCGTGGAAGCTGCTGGGCCGAAGATGAACGCACTACCTTTGGGTAGCGCAACCTGGATGAAGGTGCTAGGTTCCCCTAGCGCGATCTCAGACAGAAACTCTGCTGCAGACGGTCCAACTTCCCGGCGCCGAAACTCACAAAAGTCTTCAATGTTTGCTATTTTCCATGATTGTAATATATGTTCTAGCGTCGTTTTGTCTTCCCCTTCCCCTATATATGTATCCCATCTCGTTTGATTAAACGAAGCAATGAATCTATGAAAGTGTTCTTGAGTATAGCCATGGCTATCTTCCCCAATCTTTGGTAACCTCCTTCCTCCTCCCCTCTCCGGGTGCGATGCCCAACCTTCTTCTCCTGATCCTCTCTCTTTTCCCCTTCAATGGAGGACGAGCGAAGCCCCGGATGTACCGGCTCTAAGACGGGGTCGAGTGTGAGGCTCCATTCGGAGCTTCGTTCTTCTTCCACCAACGTTCACCTCCCCTCACCACCGCCAAGGATGTTGCTAAGGTTAGGATGGAGCTCGGCTGCATCGTCCCTACGAACGGTTCAGGTGAGAGGCCCCAGCCAAGCTTCCTCACGACCCTAGCATCATCTACACCCACCTTCCTTCCCCGCCGCTCATCCCCCACTTCCACCTTCACCAAAGTTATCCTAGATAGTATTAGGTTGGTTTGATTTCAATTTTAGTGTTCCCCGTGTGTTGTCCATCATCCTGTGTGCTTTCCCCTTGTGTTTTGAACCCCCAGAGTCATCCACTGGAGCCCCAACGTCGAGGTTCGTCATTCTGCCAACGTCTGTGAACGCGCTAGGACGATATAGTGCGTTCTTCAAGAAGGCGCTAGGAGTATTAGCGCGACTATGGGTAGAAAAAAGAAGACCCCCCACTTCTGTCCCGCATCAGCAGGTGATGATTACTTGGAGTGGAGCGTACTCCGCGCTACCTAGTATGGTGTCCGATCCGCAGGAGCTACACGAGTAGCCGTACCCCTTACTCGACGGGGTCGAGTTCTTCCTACCCGGGGAGAATTGATGGGAATCAACACGGATCACTAACATTTTATTTTAGCATTTGTGTCCTTTTTGTTTGCATTTATATCCTTGGCTAATTGGGTTTGCAAATGTAAGGCATTATAAGCCAAAGGGTTAGTCATTAGGAATCTTTGGGTTTCTTTGCAAAAAGGCATTTGGACTTCTACGTAATTTGCCAATAGGTCCAGCAGGGCCCCCACCATATTGTCCATTGGTCCACTAAGTATCTAGGGCCCATGTGGGGCTAGTTCAAAGTCCAAGATTGGACTTGGACCAAGCGGGGGACAAGGTGGAAGAAAATTCAAACTTAGACCAAGCAAAGTCCAAGATGCTCCCCCCTTTACTATTGTTTATTCCTTGTTGTATTTTATTTAATTTGGTCATTTGACCACATGGGGGATTAATTATCGTATCCCTAGTTTACCACTCCCTAACCCTAGATCTGAGGGTAGTTTATGTCTTTTTTTCTATTTCTATATAACCCATGTATTTTGTGAATTCCTTAGCAATTAATGAAGAAAATTCCCATTTGTTGCTCAATTTGCCCAAGGGCACCCTCTCTCCCCCTTGGAGCTGTGATAGCTCTGAATTTTCAGAGGTGTGAAGCCCCCCCATCTCCCCCTCTCTGAGTGAGAAGCTCAGCACTGCCGCTGCCGCCGCCATCGCACCACCACTGCCGCCTCATCGGAGTTTTGTCCACCCTTGGACATAAGCTTGAAGCCAAAATTTTATCTCCCAATTAGGAGATCTGTTCGAGCTCCAATTTTGAGGGTTTGTTCCTCTTATCATCCCCCAACCCCAGTTCAAATTTCGTGTCATTTAGCCTTCGTTTAGTATTTCTCCAGTAATTTTAGTTCCACCCTTGATAGTCCGCCCATCAGTAGATCTGTAGGATAGTGTCCTGTTGTCGTATTTTTCCCACCCCCTTAACCTTCTCCAAAAATTCCCAAAAAAATCATACGTGTTCCTCCCATCCCCCTCTTCCACCTATAATTTCTTCAGAGTCTAGATCCATCACTTTTAGGTCGGTCAAAATTCAGTCTCAGGCAGATCCTGTTCTGTCCTGACTGTCTGTAATCCGAGTCAGTAAAAAAAACCTTGGGAACAGTCATTTTCATTTCTAATTTATCTACTGTATGGATCTGAAATAATTAAATCTTGTATCCCTTTGAGTCCTCTATCCATCGGTACCAGTTTCGCCTCGATCCGACACCGGATCTGGGCGTAAAAATTATTTTCATGGAGACGCACAGAACTGATCCGTGAATAGGCCAGGAAAGGCAGCAACAAGTTAATTCTTGCAAAATTACTTAGCGTCAGTCGCCGCCGACTTCGGGGATCGAAGAGGAGTCATCCACCTGCGTCCCAGCCAGTCGCCGCAGCAAGGATTCGACCGGAAGCCACCGTCTCAGTTGCTGAGTTCCCTTGTTGTACCAACTTGGAACAGTACCGAGTCAGAACCGAGCCAGAACAGCAGCCCGTCTCTGACCCGATAGCCCTTCCGACTCGCTGCCCGTCAACCCAAGATCGTTATTCATGGGTCCCATTGTAGCCCTTTACCTCCCTGCGTGGAGTGGGCAATAAAATTCATTGCTGTAAATTATTGATAATTACTGTACCAGGAGTTACGGTTCTTGGCTGGGGTCATCTTCCCCACGCCTGGAGCGTAGAGGTACACTCACCACCCTCCTCTTTTGGCATTTGCTTTACTCGTATATTTTCATATGCCACTGTTAGAGTGATAGGAACGTAGCTCGTTATACTTCTATCACCGCTGCGAGAGTGTGTGAGTTTAACCCGTCCCGTGACTCGATCAGAGCACGTGGAAAAGCCGATACCCAAGACTCATTGTCGGTTTCTCAACCGCGGACATCCGCACGCTTCCCTCGCTTAGGGGCATCCGTGAGCTAGAGTCCCTTATTGTCTCGAGTCACGTCCCGTCCCGCATCAGTTTCCCCCCGTTTTGGCCGTCCCTTTCAGACAAAGTATTTGGCCCAAAAAGTATTGGTGCCCCTCGTCAGCTTGTCCTCGAGGTTTTCCATCCACCTGGGTCTGTCGGTCACCGTTTGGGATTTCTGGCTTTAAGGAGCGTACTGTAGCACCCCAAAAATTTAAATAGAGAATAAATGATAATAACTATACAATATTATCCATGGAACGAAAATAAGAATAATTCTCATAAATGAAAAAATAAGAAATAGCTAAAATAAATTAATGGACCTAAAATAAGATAGAAACGTTAAAGAAACCAAATTGCTAGGACCCTTTTTACTTTAAAAGGTGTAATGATGGGCCTTAACACATATATTGTATTTTATTTTTCCATTAATACAATTTTGTAGAAGCCAAAAGAAAAACATTAGCTATATTATAAGCTAGCCCATTAACTAATTAGATATATCAAACCTTAGCTAAAATAATATGACTCATATATAATAAATGGGTCACAAAGGCATGGGGTTATAAATACATATTATATAAATCAACCCAATAACCCATTTATAAATATATACACTTAGTGGGTCTTTCCACTCAAACCCACGTACAGAACCCATATGCCATGTTGTAGCACCCCTGATAAATAATAAGAAACAAAGTATATTCTAAATAAATTAAACTTGCATAAGTAGACCAAATAAAAATAATTAGATTATATATATATATTCACTTAGTGGGCTTAAACTGAACCTTCGTATATTAATCTTATAAGTTTAACTTACTTCGGGCCTTTGAACCAAAACCTGTATATGTATATATATACATGTAAAACCTATGGTCTCAAGCTCATATAACCCAAAACAGTGCAACCTCATAAGGTCACGTACTAACCAAACTCACGTGGGCCACTAAGACCATCCAAACACTTAAGTCAATGGGTTAACTATGGGCTTAAAAATTTTATGGGTTTACCTATTTAAAAACCTAAACCCACGTATGTGGGCTCTCACCTACAACAAACACATCACATAACCTTACGTACACAACCGAACCCTAATACCCATACACATGAACCCGAATCCACGTACACAACAAGGCCACGAGCATGCAGTTAGCCTTAGGGTTTTTCACGAAGAGAAAATTAAAAGATGACAAGCGGCTGATAAAATAGTAGGAATCCGGCAATGCGGGGGAAGCCATTAAACCTTCCCATCAAATCCATTCAAACCCTCCGGAAACCTTACTCCCATATAAAAAAAAAACCAGATTAATCCCTGTAGCATTTTTCCCTTTTGCTTGCAAGTTTCTCCGCTTGCAGACCATCGTCCACTTGCTGCCGCGCCATTCGCCATCTTCTTCCTCTCCTTCCTGCGGCTGCTACAGGAAGGCATCTTCCTTTCCTTCATCCTGCTGCCGTCCAAGTCTCCTTCAAGCATCCTGCGGTTTGCAACAAGAAGGAGCTTCACCTTCTTCACCTTCTTCCGTGCGGCTCAACTTCCTCCGGCGACCTTACCTGCAACAAGAAGGAGTCATCTTTCTTTCTCCATCCTCTGTTTATTTTTTATAGAAAATAGAGCACCGTAACTTCACCTGCTCATCGTCCAATTCTTCACAAAGGTAGGTTTTCTCTACCCCAAGACCCAACTATGATTAAAATCGGATATGAAACTAGTTATTGCATGCACTATATCATGTTATGAGATCGTTAAATGTTCAACAGAATGTAGCAAAAATAGAAATGGATAAACATGCTTTATATATTTTCTGTAAACCAAAAATTTAATTATCGCTATTTATATTGACGTTATTTGTTTTAAAATTTTGAAAATTTAGTTGAAGAACGCATGAATCATTGTAGCATATTAGTATGGAACTTTTACTTTGATAGCCCGTTCGGGGTCGCCGGGACATTCGTTGGCCATGAAAATTTATGGGTGTACTAGTGGGATGGAAACCGACGTAGTAAGAGTGGTTACACCATTTTCCGTGCCTCATATCTCAAAATCCCCCGTCTCTCAATGAAAAATTATTTGAACGTCCGGTTAGGTAGAGTTTTTCGAGCCTGTCATTTCGGTATATCATAGGCTCGATTCCGACGTGGTTAAGTCTAGAAACGAGAGGGCCCAAGAGTTGACACTATTTGTTAAATGACGACATAGTGATTGTCGTTTATTTCTTTTGACGCCTGCACGTTATGTCGTTAAATTATTTATATATATATATATATATATCTTGTAACCATATCTTTGAAAATCCATATCTACTAAATTAGACAACAGAAAATTATAAAATTTATATATTTGGAATCCTTGAATTTTTCTTCTAATTATCATATATTCTATTTCTTTAAATTATTTTAAATAAATAAATGTGTCTTTGAATGTATATTTTTAAAAATTATTCAATTAAATAGATATTGACATGAATTCTTGTTAAATAAATTAAGTTAAAAATCATAGAATTAACGTCCCTCTAAGTGGACGCTAATTAATAAATGACACTACTCACGGACATCAATTAAAATAAGTTTATTTAATTATAGTTAATTATAGAGTTAGATGGACGTGAATTCTATAATTAACGCATTCATGTTCTCACTGTCTCTTCCGATTTTGACCCATACCTCGGGTCTTTTGACACTCTCATCTCACGTCCGTAGATGGAGTCCCTTTTTCGTGATTGGTTCACATTATACACCTCAACTCTTGGTGACATACGAGTCCTCCGTTGGACATTCCGTTCCTTCGGACTGGCAAGTTAGTCATTGAGACCTCCGTAAGTCTCCGCTAGTCTTGGATTCCCTCAAGGCAGCCGAGCAGGTTGTACCCTAAAAATCCCTTCACGCCATTTACCCAGTTTTTGTGTACTCCATGACTTGATTGTTTATTAATTTCCTGCAAACTGGGTCGCTAAATAACAACTAATAAATATTGGGCCTTCGGTTGCATGAATGCTATTGTCTAGTAGGATGGAAGTCCTAAACTAATGATGAACTCATGAGACCACTGACTCATGAGGAAACATGAACTAAAGACAAACGCATGAGACCACTGACTCATGAGGAAACATGAACTAAAGACAAACCCATGAGACCACTGACTCATGAGGAGAAACGAACTAATGATAAACCCATGAGACCACTGACTCATGAGGAGAAACAAACTAATGATAAATGTTGGGTCCCGTGAGGTGTAAATGGATCTAGAAGGGGGGGGTTGAATAGATCCTTTCACAAGCTTTGGCCTATTTAAAAACTCTTAGCTGGCGGAAGCTTAAACCACTCTTATAAAGTGAATGAATCACTTAGACACAATGCACAGCGGAATTAAGTAGAGTGACTCAAATGAAAAGACTTGAATTACAAGCTATGAAACGTTCACACTTCTTTAAGCACATTTGTGATCTTGAAAGAAATAAGCCTTGTAGTGCAGGGATCATAAAGCATAACACTAAAACATGCAATAGCTTGCAACAACCGTGCTTGTGTGTGTGTGTGCTATGATGATCACTCAAAGTGCATATGTGTGTGAACAATCTAACCAAGTATGTAAAGCACACGAACCTGTGAATGGGGTTAGAAGATATAGATCAATCACACACGATAAACAACCCACAACACAAAGATTTTTAAGGTGGTTCGGTTGCAACCCCGCAACCTACGTCCACCCCTCACCAAAACCCGGTGAGGCTTCCTTGCTGACACACAGCTTGACCCGGGGACACGCCCCAAACCACAGAACAGAGAAACCCCTCTTTCTGTCTTCCTACACACAAAGCCGGCAGGGACGGCTACACCGCAAATCAGAGAACTCCCGATTGCCTTCCTACTAACCACCGGTAGGGACGATTCTCAATTCCAAATGTTTGAATGAAATGGAAAACGAACAAATATGAAATCACTCAAACAAGATATAGAATATGCTTAAGAGAAAAGATCTTGTCTGAGATTTGTTGGAGCTTGAATCTCTTGAGGATTTGATGAAGAACTTCTTCCCGGAGTACTGTTCACAGCTACAGTAACTCGAACTCCTCTTCCTTGAACACACCCTTGCAGCCTCCTTTGATTTCCCTTGTTAGCCTTGCTTTCTTCTACTCTTCCTCGGAGGTTGCTGGATTGAGATATGAGCTTGAATCACCTTGAGTTGATGGAGAGATTGTTGGATGTAGCTTTGATCTTTTTTGAATCTCCTTGAGTTGATGAAGAGGTGTATGGATGTATCTTTGATCACCTTTGCAAGCCTTAAATGCTTCTTGCTTGATTGGAGGTTGCTTGGCTTCAGATCTCACCTTGAATCACCTTGGAAGGATGAAGAACTCCTGCCCAAAACACTGTTCACGGAGGTGCTACAGTGCTCTCGAAATGGCCTCCCTTGATTCACTTCATCAACTCCATCAACTAGGGTCTCTAACCCTCTCATGTTGGTTTTATAACCCTTGGAATGGTCCTTGGACACCCTCCAGACCAGATCCACAAATCATGAGAAGTTAGGTAAGGTTTGATTAAACAAATCCATGAATGAGGCTGGCCACGAGGTGGATTTCGAAGTCAAACATGGCTGCATCGGGGTTGGCGGTCGACCAGAATTCATGGGCCGGTCGACCGGAACCTGCTGCAGCCATAACTTTTCGGCTCTGGCAAAATCGGTCGACCGGAATTCATGGGGCGGTCGACCGGAATGTCACAAACCCCGAACCTTTTGGTTCTGGAAAATTCGGTCGACCTAGCTACAGTGCCGCCGGTCGACCTAAAGCTACAGTAAATTCCAGATTAACATAATTCAGCCCTAAATGTCATTGTAACCCTTCCGAACTCTGTGGCATCAAACTCCTTTGATCTTGGGGAATATATATTGAGTGTTTTGGCCTGCAAAATCATATAAAAAGGATTAGAACTTTAGCTTAATAATCTATATAATAAATGTATGAAATACACATATGAAATCTCATGAATTAGTTATATGTGAACACTTTGAATCACAAGTGTTCTGAGCTAAAGATCAAGAAATAAGAGCTCAAACACCCCAAATAAAATATCCATGAAACACACTCATGGAATTTCAATAACAAGAAGGATAGAAAAGCTCATTCCCAAATTAACCATCCATATCAAAAGAGCAAGTTCATATGACAATGAATTTAAATGAATGGAAGATCATCAAGTAACCCAAAGTTTCAAGATTGATGTGAGCATTCAAGAACCACAAGTTCCTTGGTATTAATGCAATGTGAGAAAATATAATGCAAGTTGTGAATGGGCATCATGAAACCAAATACATGGAGAGTGATAAACAACAATGACTAATAGTGTTAAGCCATTATCAAAACCAAGAATACCACAGAACTCATATGACTATAGAATGATGTCGAATGACCCAAGAGATCACAGAATGACTCAAATGACCTCAGAGACACAACAATAAACCCATGAGACCACTGACTCATGAGGAGAAACGGACTAATAATAAACCCCTGAGACCACTGGCTCATGAGGTTAAAGATATCCTGACGACCTACGAGCAAAAAACTACTGGCTCGTTAGGTAAATTCTAGACTGACTTGAGTGCTTGAAAATCATGTACCTCTACCCAAGAAGAAGGGTATTTACTTGATAATCAATTATCTATTATCTCGTGATATGATATGGAAACATCTTGCACGATATATCCTGCAACTTAGTTCAATTTTTATGCCAGATATTTCATACCTTTCGCATTGCTATATTTCTATATTTTCTCGCTTTCACTCATTCATGATCATGATACATTGCATAAGATGGTAATTACTTTAAGCAAATCTGGATCGTAGAGATATAATTCCTACTGAGCGTTCGCTCACCCCGTTTTACTCCAACATTTTTTAGGTAATCAGGTGGCTAGCGAGACCGAGACTCACATGGGAGGGACAAGTGTGCGAGCGAGCTTTGGAAATTAGTGAACCCGAGTCTTTCATCTTTCTTGAGTCTAGCATGATGTCTCTTATTTAGTTATATTATCTAAGTCTATTAGTGCGTCATCTCCTTTTCTTTCATAGTGACGTAGTTGAGTCTTCAAGTCCTTGTAAGAGATTTATAATTGAAATAAAATTTTTATTGTTGTTCCAAATCATTTGGACTTATGCGATTGGTCTTGATTATTCACGATTGTTTAACTGCCACGTTCCGAGCAAACGACACGTTCCGCTGCTATCGGTTCGGGGCGTGACAGAGGTGGTATCAGAGCTTCAGCTTTCAATTTCTTAGGGCATTAAGTCCAAGAGATAGGTTGAGTATCCTTGTCGGTCATCCTATAGGAATTCCGTGAGAATCAGGTAGAGCCACGGATTAAGTGTTAAAATATATTCACTCTCTAATTAAAATGTGCTAATCCTGAAATATATAAGAAATTAATTTGTGTCTTATTTTGTAGAAATTTAACTCTCTAACTAGATGGCGGCTGAGCAAAATTAATGGCGTGAGATGGTCCAAGGTTTGACTCAAGCCCTCCAGCAGGTGGCTCATGGTGTAACGGATCATGGTGCGGGAGAATTGCACAGAAATTTTCAAGGACTAAATCCCCCTAGGTTTGATGGATCTACCGACCCTGACAAGGCGGAACACGGGTAAAGGAGATTGAGAGGATATTCCGGATAATGCAATGTTCAGACCAAGATAAGGTCTTATTGGCTACATTTTAGCAAGAAAAGGATGCTAGGGCATGGTGGGAGTCCATAGAAGCAACATTGCCGGATAATCAAGTATCATGGACAGAATTCTTAACATATTTTAATGATAAATATTTTTCTGAGAGAATTAAAGAAAGGAAGGCCGCAGAATTCGCATCGTTGAAACAAAGGAGTATGTCTGTGGCTGAGTATGAGGCCCAATTCTCAAGGTTGTCTCGTTATGCACCTCATCTGATTATGACTGAAAGAATTAAGGCTAAAAGATTTATGAATGGGTTAAGACTTCAGCTCATTCTCCAATTGGCGCCAATGGATATACAATCTTATCCGGAGATGGTTAAAAGAGCTCAATTGCTAGAGGATGTCTTGGAGATGATGGAAAAAGTCAAGGTTCGGAGAAGAAATAATGAGTTAGCAAGGAGAACCAAGACTAGTAAGAAGAGACCTAATTGTAGTGATGGGTCGTCAAATGGCAAGAAGATAAAAATCGGAGAAAGACAGGATGGAGTGTCGCAAAATAAGTGTAAACATTATGGAAAAAGAAATCATCGGACGGAGGAATGTTGGTGGGAGTTAGGTGGATGTCTTCATTGTGGAAGCAAGGACCACAAGGTAGCAAGTTGTCCTCTTCCAAAAGATCAACCTCCGAAGGTTGAAAACCTCGATGGGACACGACATCAAGGAAGGCTTCAACCTTTGAATGAACTAACTGATGGAGTAACGAGAGGTACCCCTTAACATTAAGCTAGTCTTATTTGTGTCTATTAGGAACGTAGATTCCATTCATTACCCTTTTTAGCATTTTGTTGGTAATTAAGGTCATGGTGTAATAAATTTAAACTGTTTTGGAAGAAAAATACTATGTGAATTTGGGGACCAAATTCTTTTAAGTGGGGGTGGATGTAGCACCCCAAAAATTTAAATAGAGAATAAATGATAATAACTATACAATATTAGCCATGGAACGAAAATAAGAATAATTCTCATAAATGAAAAAAAAATAAATAGCTAAAATAAATTAATGGACCTAAAATAAGATAGAAACGTTAAAGAAACCAAATTGCTAGGACCCTTTTTACTTTAAAAGGTGTAATGATGGGCCTTAACACATATATTGTATTTTATTTTTCCATTAATACAATTTTATAGAAGCCAAAAGAAAAAAATTAGCTATATTATAAGCTAGCCCATTAACTAATTAGATATATCAAACCTTTTTTTTTTTTTGTAAAACCCCAGCCAAGTGGAGGATGATGGAGACCAACATCGCACCACTAGGAGGATGATATTATTGATAAAGAGTAAAGAATTATTACAAGAGGCGAATGCTAGGCATGCCTAGCTTATCCAAACGGGCTGCACCTTTGATATTCTGAGGCAGCTCATGATGAAAATAGAAAGAATTACACTTAGTGGAGCATGCTAAAGATGCTAACAGATCAGCAACACTGTTGGCTTCTCTATAGATGTGGTTAATTGAATGATGCGGGGGAAGGAGGCTCCAAATCTCTCTGACAAAATGGAGAATCACCCAAGGACATTGAATTACTTTTGTAACAGCCTGCACCAAAATGTTGGAGTCACAATCAATAAGAATCATGTCACTAGTGATGGTAAGAGCGTATTTGATGCCATCCAAGAGTGCCCGAGCTTCAGCAATAAGGCTGCTAGACTGGCTATAGTAGTGAGAAAAGGCAAGTAAAACCGATCCATGGGAATCCCTTATGACCCCACCACCACCTGAGTCACCAGAGGGTTTGCAAGAACCATCAGTATTGATTTTGATGAAGGGCCAAGGCGGACAGATCCACTTTACAATCTTGAATCTTGGTGTAGGGTTAGTAGCAGCCTTTAGACCAAACGCCTCCAGAACAGTCCTTTTGCTGTGATTTTTTTCCTGAAGATCAGCTAGAGTGCAGCTTTTCTTGACCTTTAAGATAATTTTGTGGAGAAGGCAATTTATGGAAGTATGTTTCCCATCGAATTTTGAAGAATTCCTGGCCTTCCATAGCTCCCACAGACCAAAGCCAATGACAGCTAGAGTAAAGAAATCATGTGCTGATTTTTTCTTCAGTTGAGAGGTAATAATCAGGAGAGTAGATCTGATAGAAGAGCCATTAACCTGCATCTCAAACTTACGAAAGAAAGACCATATATAGGAAGCTGTCTCACTATTTAGGAATAAGTGATTAATGTCTTCCACACAGGAACTGTTGCAGCAGTGGCATTTGGAGCATAGGGGAATACCCGCTGCTTGGACTTTAGTATCAACAGGGATGCAACCATTGATAATTTTCCAAATGAGCACAGAAATTTTAGAGGGCAACCAAGCTGACCAGATATTATTCCAACTTGACAGAATAGGAGTGTGAAGATCTCTGCTACTGGAGGCCCTATAAATAGAGGAAGTCATACACTTGCCTGAGCTGGATAGTGACCAAACCATCGTGTCGGGGAAGGAAGACAGAGTAACATGCCTGAGTGCAGTCTGAACAGCAGTAGGTAGATAGGTGTTGATCAATGCACATTCCTCTGGTGTCGGATTAGAAATGCACTGACTGACAGTGACTTTTTTGTTGATAATAAGGTCCTTAGGGACAAAAGAACCTAATCTGGAGTTACCAAACCAGTTATCAAACCAGAAATTTGTAGATCTCCCATCACCTATAACCACTTTAATATGCTGCTGAAGGAAACTATTAGCTTGCATCCATCTCTTCCTCATGTGGCCCTTCATATTCCGAAATGAAATTTCAGCTGGATGGGAGTCCCCAATGTATTTTGATCTGAAGTATATAGCCCAAAGTGAATTTGAGTTTAAAGCCCTCCAAAGCATTTTGACCCGCATAGCGAAATCCATTTGTCTAAGAGATGGGATACCAAGGCCTCCATAATTAATTGGCTTGCAGATATCTGCCCAAGCCTTCCAGTGCCTCTTTTTACCATAGCTGGATGACCCCCAGAAGAAATTTGCTAGAGATCTCTCTAGCAGCTTATGAACACCAGCATGGAGGGGTGAAGAGGTTAAAACAAATAAAGGAATAGATGATAACACATGCTTGATTAAGATCAATTTAGCACCCTGTGAGAGCATGGTGGCCTTCCAGCCATCAATCTTTTTCTGAATTGAAGAGATGATACCTGCAAAATGGATCATTTTCCTCCTACCAAGTACTAATGGGAAACCAAGATATTTATGAGGGAAGGAATGCCTGCAATAACCAGTAAGCCTTTCAACCCTACTAGCAGCAGCAGTAATACTGTTGGGATGAAGAAAAAAACCACTCTTACTAGAATTAATCAGTTGTCCTGAAGCCAGTTCATAAGCAGAAAGGATCTTCAATAGATTTTTCACAGATTTGGTAGATGCCTTGCAGAAAATAATGGTGTCATCCGCAAAAAGGAGATGAGAAGTGATAGGGCAGCCACGAGGACCAGCATACCACTCCACTTTGCTTTGAATAAAAGCCTGATGAAGAGATCTACTGAGTGCTTCTTCAGCAATAATAAATAGAGAAGGAGCTAGAGGGTCACCTTGTCTCACACCTCTAGAGGATTTGAAGAAACCAGCAGCTTCACCATTAAGCAGAACAGAGAACCAGCAATTGGTGACCAACAGTTCAATCAATTCAATGAAAGGCATACTGAAACCAAAACGTTTGAGAACAGCAAAAAGGAAATCCCATTCAAGTCTATCATATGCCTTGGCCATATCAAGCTTGAATATCACATTATGACCTCTGGTTTTCCTGGCCAATTCATGGATCATTTCCTAAGCTAAAGCAATGTTATCCACTATTAATCTGCCTTTCACAAAAGCTGACTGCTGGGGAGAAATAATAGAGGGCAGGATATTAGCCAATCTGTTGTTCAGAATAGTAGAGAGAACCTTATTGATGAAATTACAAAGGCTAATAGGTCTATACTCAGCAATGTCCATGGCATTGATCCTTTTTGGAATAAGAGCTATAAGAGTTGAAGTAATGCTTTTAGGAAGGGTTTTGCGAAAAATAAAAAATTCCTGCACAGCTTTAGTCACAGTTTCAGAAATAACAGGCCAGGCCTTGTGATAGAATGCACCAGTATATCCATCCGGACCAGGAGCACTGTCTGCAGACATGGAGAAGACAGTGTTTCTAATCTCAAGCTCACTGGGAACAACACACAGGGAGATATTGTGTTGCTGGGAAACCAACAAGGGTATGCAATTTAACAACTCTTCATCAACAGAATGGTTCTGAGTAGTAAAAGCCCTGTGGAAATGAGCCACTGCAATGTGTTGCATTTCTAGTTTATCAGATGTAATGTTACCTGCATCATCTGCAAGCTGAGCAATAAAATTTCTTTTCCTATTCGCTTCAGTGGTCATGTGGAAAAACTTTGTATTTCTGTCTCCTTCAAGCAGCCATTTGATCCTTGATTTCTGCCTCCAAAAGCATTCTTGTTGTAACAGTCTATCCGATAATGAAGATTTAGCCTCATCCAGAGCTTTAGAATTTGTTTCAGAGGGATTGGAATCATAGTTTACTTCAGCCTTAAGAACTTCATCTTCAGCAGCCATGAGGTTCACATGTACATTTCCAAACACAGTTTTGTTCCAGTTACCCCACAGTTTCCTCATATGCTTCAGTTTCAGACAGAGGGTGATAATGTGAGATGTGGCTAATGGACCTAGCCTCCAAAAATTGTCAATTGCAGAGAGAAACTGATCATGCATAGTCCACATCTTTTGAAAGCAGAATCTGCTTTTAAAAGGAACCCGGACAGAAGCCTTCACAAGGAGAGGAGCATGGTCAGAGGCTTCTCTGGATAGGTGGTGAACAGAGATAGGAAGATCCTTTGCCCATTCTGAATTTATGAGAACCCTATCTAAACGAGCCCAGATGCCTTTGTTCCCACTCTGGTTATTGTGCCATGTGAATTTAGAACCCAAATATCCAGCATCAAGCAGAGAACAACTGGAAATACAGGACTGAAATTCAGAAATAGTGCTCAGGTTAGGAGCATTACCCCCAAGTTTTTCATCCAAATCCAAAATGCAGTTGAAATCTCCAGCAACAAGCCAAGGGCCCTTAACTTTAATAAGCACAGATTGAAGGGCAGACCATAAGGATCGACGCTCAACAGCTGAGCATTTAGCATATACAAAGGTAACAAAGAAACAAGGCAAGACTGAATTAGTCTGGATAAGAGAAATTTGCTGGTCATCTTGACATAAGACAGTGAAGTCTAATGACCCCTTCCACATGACCCAAATGTGTGCCATAGTATCATTAAGTGTATTGGCAACAGCTTTATCCATTCCCATTTTTCTGCAAATTCTATCCATTTGAGAGACATTGATTTTAGGTTCCAGGATTACTATGCAGTCCAAGTTATGAGCTCTGATCAAATGTTTAACACGACCCTGGGATACATCATTTCCAAAACCTCTGATATTCCAAATGAGAAAAGCCATTAACAGACTGATTTATCATTAAGAGAACCAGCGGACTCAGCCCTTTTCATAGCTCTGGTGATGGCACCTTGTCTACCTTCAGTCATAGTAAACACATTTTTAATAGCAGCATCATGAGCAATATTCTGACAATTTCCATTCTTTGAAGCAGTAGATTGGGACTGCTTTAAAGGAACCAGGCAACTATTCTGAATATCATCATTTGCAGTTAAAGTTGCTTCAAGAGCACTAGTGTTTTGGAATGAAGGGAGCTCTGATTGATTCGAAAAGTCCTTGGGGTCTGATGACTTGAGGGTTTTAGGGGCCGACAAAGGCAATTTATCACCCGGCGGATGCAGCATCTGAGCAGTGGACTGCTGAACAGAATCATCTGTCCTAAGAGAAGGTATACAATCTCCAGTTTCATGTACCGCAGCATTGGCTAAAATCTTAGTAGTAGGAGGCATATCACTAACGGATTGGGGCAATGCAAGGGCCATCACCAAATTGCAATCATCAGAAGCAGGACAGCACTTAGAAGTAGTCCCAGCAGAAGCAGAACCATTCAATGTAATGACATCCCTCGGGTTTAAATCAGATGATGACTGTCCAATAGTCGTATTCAAAGATAAAGCAGACTTCTTGACAGCAGCTACCTGCCATTTGGATTTAGGAACAGCCAAAGCACCTGAAGAGCCTCTATTGACAGCGTGCACAGTTGAGTCAGAAGATTGCTTTGAATTTGATTTTGCTCTACACATATCAGCAGAGTGACCAATCTTAGAGCAAAAAGAACAGAAAAAAGGAAGCTTGGGGTAATTAACAACTTGCCAATCTCCACCACCGGGGTAACCAATCCAAACTCTGGAAGGATGAGGCTTCGAAATATCCAACTCAACACAAACACGAGCAGCTGTAGTGTTAGATAAATTGGATGTAGAAGGATCAATCTTCAGAACTTTCCCAATATTACCAGCAATAGAACGGATCATAGGTTCCAGAAAAAAATTTACTGGAAGGCCCGGGAATTCAATCCAAATGGGAAGAACAGGGCAGTCATGATCTGGTGAAAATTCCATGGTCCATTTGAAGAATTTGAACAGTTTGCCATGAACAAATAAAGTCTCCCTGAGCAACAAAGCCATGAAGTCATCCTGGTTCCGGAAACCGAGCAGCAAGTGTCGTGGGTCTAACGCGCTGATGATGAAATCATCTTTGAAGCCACATCTGGAAGCAAGGTGAGAGAGGATTTCAGGAAAAGGAGGCCTACCATAAGGTGTCCGTGCAACAATGGAGAGGGAAAAAATTTGAAGCGACGCGGAAACCTCCTCCTTGCTGAAGAAAACAGCAGGCTCGCCGTTATCAGTCACCGAAGGACAATGGACCTCTCCAACCATCACCGGAGGCAACAAGGAAGAGGATAAAACATCTGCAAAGGTTCTGGACAACGCGGGAGACTTTGCAGGCAAAGGCGACGAAACTGAAGGCGCTGATGGGGCCACGGAGGGCCCCCCCGGGGCAGCCATGGAGCCCGCCGGCAGAGGGTGAAACGCAGGAGATTTAGGTCACCAATATATATCAAACCTTAGCTAAAATAATATGACTCATATATAATAAATGGGTCACAAAGTCATGGGGTAATAAATACATATTATATAAATCAACCCAATAACCCATTTATAAATATATACACTTAGTGGGTCTTTCCACTCAAACCCACGTACAGAACCCATATGCCATGTTGTAGCACCCCTGATAAATAATAAGAAATAAAGTATATTCTAAATAAATTAAACTTGCATAAGTAGGCCAAATAAAAATAATTAGATTATATATATATATATTCACTTAGTGGGCTTAAACTGAACCTTCGTATATTAATCTTATAAGTTTAACTTACTTCGGGCCTTTGAACCAAAACCTGTATATGTATATATATACATGTAAAACCTATGGTCTCAAGCTCATATAACCCAAAATAGTGCAACCTCATAAGGTCACGTACTAACCAAACTCACATGAGCCACTAAGACCATCCAAACACTTAAGTCAATGGGTTAACTATGGGCTTAAAAATTTTATGGGTTTACCTATTTAAAAACCTAAACCCACGTATGTGGGCTCTCACCTACAACAAACACATCACATAACCTTACGTACACAACCGAACCCTAATACCCATACACATGAACCCGAATCCACGTACACAGCAAGGCCATGAGCATGCAGTTAGCCTTAGGGTTTTTCACGAAGAGAAAATTAAAAGATGACAAGCGGCTGATAAAATAGTAGGAATCCCGCAACGCGGGGAAAGCCATTAAACCTTCCCATCAAAGCCATTCAAACCCTCAGGAAACCTTACTCCCATATATATAAAAAAAACCAGATTAATCCCCGTAGCATTTTTCCCTTTTGCTTGCAAGTTTCTCCACTTGCAGAACATCGTCCACTTGCTGCCGTGCCATTCGCCATCTTATTCCTCTCCTTCCTGCGGCTGCTATAGGAAGGCTTCTTCCTTTCCTTCATCCTGCTGCCATCCAAGTCTCCTTCAAGCATCCTGCGGTTTGCAACAAGAAGGAGCTTCACCTTCTTCACCTTCTTCCGTGCGGCTCAACTTCCTCCTGCGACCTTACCTACAACAAGAAGGAGTCATCTTTCTTCCTCCATCCTCTGTACCACGGTTACAGAAAATAGAGCACCGTATCTTCACCTGCTCATCGTCCAACTCTTCACAAAGGTTGGTTTTCTCTACCCCAAGACCCAACTATGATTAAAACCGGATATGAAACTAGTTATTGCATGCACTATATCATGTTATGAGATCGTTAAATGTTCAACAGAATGTAGCATAAACAGAAATGGATAAACATGCTTTATATATTTTCTGTAAACCAAAAATTTAATTGTCGCTATTTATATTGATGTTATTTGTTTTAAAGTTTGAAAATTTAGTTGAAGAACGTATGAATCACTGTAGCATATTAGTATGGAACTTTTACTTTGATAGCCCGTTCGGGGTCGCCGGGACATTCGTTGGTCATGAAAATTTATGGGCGTACTAGTGGGATGGAGACCGAGGTAGTAAGAGTGGTTACACCATTTTCCGTGCCTCATATCTCAAGATCCCCCGTCTCTCAATGAAAAATTATTTGAACGTCCGGTTAGGTAGAGTTTTTCGAGCCCGTCATTTCGGTATATCATAGGCTCGATTCCGACGTGGTTACGTCGAGAAACGAGAGGGCCCAAGAGTTGACACTATTTGTTAAATGATGACACAGTGATTGTCGTTTATTTCTTTTGACGCCTGCACGTTTATGTCGTTAAATTATTTATATAAAAATATATATATATTATATATATATATATATATATATATATATATATATATCTTGTAACCATATCTTTGAATATCCATATCTACTAAATTATACAACAGAAAATTATAAAATTTATATATTTGGAATCCTTGTATTTTTCTCCTAATTATCATATATTCTATTTCTTTAAATTATTTAAATATAAATAAATGTGTCTTTGAATGTATATTTTTAAAAATTATTCAATTAAATAGATATTGACATGAATTCTTGTTAAATAAATTAAGTTAAAAATCATAGAATTAGCGTCCCTCTAAGTGGACGCTAATTAATAAATGACACTACTCACGGACGTCAATAAAATAAGTTTATTTAATTATAGAATTAGATGGACGTGAATTCTATAATTAACGCATTCATGTTCTCACTGTCTCTTCCGATTTTGACCCATACGTCGGGTCTTTTGACACTCTCATCTCACGT
>JAHNEJ010000338.1:0-106409 GCA_022559845.1 Amorphophallus konjac | reverse complement strand
TTTTTCTGGCTGTTCTCCATTGTCCTTCTCTGACTGAGCCTGATCAGGGTTCTGACTATTCTGGGGAAAAATTCTATGGAAAATCCTTCCACTCCGGAGCACCATTGCCTGCAGTTTTGGCACCTCTATGGGGGTAGCTGTGAGTTTTAACAGAGGTTTGAGGGGTAGCGGTGGAGGAATGGTTAATGAAGCCGGAGTAACGATGGGAGTAGGGATTTTGACGAGGGGGTTTGTTCGGTGGAGGCATGGTGGAGGTAGAGGGGATATCATAAGGACTATGAAGGATAAGGGGTTCGGAAGGTGGAGGTGGAGGCAAAGTGGACATGGATAAGGCTTGAGATGGGTAATGGTTTTGAGATGGGTGATGGGTGATAAGTGGTTTTGAAGGCATTGGTGGAGGTATTGTGGAGACAGGCGGGGTCACGTATGGTTTACGGATGATAAGAGGTTTGGAAGGCATAGGGGTAGATGCAGTAGAGGTAGATGGCAAAATGGAGGGGTGAGAGAAGATGAGAGGGTGTGAGGGCATAGTGGAAGGTGTTGACTGATAGGTCATTGGTGAGTTAATGGGAGGGGTGCGAATGAGATGCGTGATGGTAGTGGGAATGGTGAAGGTGGTACTATAGGTTGTAATGCGGGTTGATGAGAGAGAGGTGCTACCCAGGCAAGGCGAGGGGGTTGCATGATGATAGGGTTGGCGGTAGCAAGAATAGATGTACTTTCTGGGTGCCACACCTGCTCTCTCCCGACTTTCGGGAAGGAGGAGATGGGGTTGACCTGGTGATTGGGCTGTTGGTGCTCCGGCAATGGATTCTGGATTATGCCCATGTTGGGTTGTTGTTGTTGTGCCTGCTGAGGCTGTTGTTGTTGTTGTGGTGGTTGTTGCTGTGGCTGCTGTTGTAGTTGCTGGAACTGTGGCCTAGGAGGAGGTTTCCTGGCTTTGAGAGTGGCGATGTATCGTCTCATTTCATCCCAGTGAATTTCGCCTTCATCATTCATATCGTGGATGTAATCTTTAAACTGAAAGCAGTTCTCTACTGTGTGTCATGGCTGCCTGTGATAGATGCAGTATCTGGATGTATCAACATTCGGGGGTCACGCGAGCCTTTCCCTGGGTAGGATGAGTGTGTTTGAGGCCATGAGGGCGCTGAAAATATCTGCCAAAGTTTCTGGCAATGGTGGGTAATAGGCTCTCTTGGGACCAATCGGCCTCCTTTGTTGCTGTGGGGGGCCATAATTCCCTGGGGGTGGAACTTGGTGGTACTGAAGTGGCGGTTGTTGTTGCTGGGGTCGGGGTTGTTGCTGGGGTTGAAGTGGTTGAGGCATATTGTTCTGGGGTGGATTGTTTTGGGGTGGAGGACGAGAGGGGAAATGACCTTGTTGAAGGGGAAGTCGGGGCATTTGTAGAGGCCTTGGGTTGAGTGCATAGTTGGCGTTGTTGACTGCACTCACCTGCTCATTTGTTACAACTCCTTCTGTCGCTCCACCAGTGCCTGTCTTTCTGACCACCTTGGGCTTCGGCGGCTCAAACATGTGCATAATGGGGGAGTCTTTTAATTAGGTCTCGATATATCGGGCCCTTTCATAGAGCTCTTCCATTGTGGTAAGCTTGTTCATGGTCAGGACGTGCCTGAACTGTGGGGTTGTGTTGGACACAATCATCTTTACTTGTTCAGACTCTGAGAGGGTATCTCTTATCCTTTCTGCCATGGACCTCCATCTGTCGGCATAGCGGACAAAATCTTCGTCGGGCTTCATTTCCTCAGCCACTAGGTCAGTAATGGAAAGAGAGGGACCGACGCTATCCCGATATTTTTGCAAGAATCTCCTCTGCACCGTATCAAAATTCCCGGCCTCGCCGGGCTCCAATGAATAGAACCACTCTAGTGCAGGACCGTCCAACGATCTCCGAAAGAGATATGCTAGGGATCTCTGGTCATTTTGCCAATAGGAGGACTCATACATGAAGTACTTAAGGTGAATGAAGGGGTTGCCAGTGCCGTTGTACCTGCGGTACGTAGGCATTTCGGAGGGTGGAAGATGGATCACCGGAAGGATTGGCAAAGCAACCTCCGGGGTGGATTTCACGTCCACCATTTTCTTCAGATTCTGAAACTGTTCGTCCATTTTATTGAACCTGTTAAGGAGCGATTGGGCGAGCTCCTCGGGAGGTGAAGGTGGCACTTGCCACTGGGGAGGAAGGTGTCTCCCGGAGACTTGAGGGGGGAACCCCGAATGGGAGGGAGCTACCAGACTACCGACACCTAGCCCTGGCTGGTGTGAACGCGTCACGTGGTGGACTGAGAGAGAGAGATGGGGTTTCTCCCTCTCCGAGTAATAAAGGGTGAAAGAAATGAGGACAAAACAATGAAACGCGCGCTATAGGGGATATGAAAGAACGGTGGACAAGTACACCTACAGATGACACTCTAATGGAGACAGAAAGAATTTACACTGACCGAACTCCGGTACATGGCGGAGATAGGGGTCCGAAGACCCTCTCGCGCAAACTGAACCCCTTCCCGGTAGGCGTAACCCACCGTTCCGAGAGCAGCTTTTCAGATACCGAATTCGAGTCCTGGGACTCTACGTAATAGAATTTGACAGACGGGAAGACACGTAGACTCGAAATTGTAACGATATATCACTCCCCGAACAGTTACAAGAACAATATGAATAAAAGCACACCACCGCAGGACATTGGTCTTTGCGGGGTTTTAACAACAATATTGCAAGATGAGCAGTAATTAATATATGTACATCTAGAAACCCCCGCGAGACATTGACCTTACGGGATTTTTTAAAGCAATATAAATAATACATATAAGTATATATATGAACCACCACGAGACATTGGCCTCTGCGGAATTTTTAATGCATTATAAATAATAAATATAAATATATATACACACCACCACGAGACATTGGCCTCTGCGGGTTTTTACTATAACATAGATAATAAATATAAGTATATAAATATATAAACCACCACGAGACTGTGGCCTCTGCGGTGTTTTTATTGTGACATAAATAATAAGTATAAGTATATATATATATAGAAACCACCACGAGACTGTGGCCTCTGCGAGATTTTTAATGCGACATAAATAATATAAATAATATATATATATATATATATATATATATATATATATATATATATATATGTATGTATATATAGAAACCACCACGAGACTGTGGCCTCTGAGGGGTCTTTAATGTGACATAAATAATATAAATAATATATATATATATATATATAAACCACCACGAGACTGTGGCCTCTGAGGGGTCTTTAATGATAAATATATATATATATATATATATATATATATATATAAACCACCACGAGACTGTGGCCTCTGAGGGGTCTTTACTATAATATAAGTATATGTGACAGGAAAGGAAAAGGGATCAAATAAACCGCCGCGAGATGTTGATCTCCACGGGATTTTAAAGCGATGATAGGGGAATGCTGAAATTAAATAGTTAGGAGTTAGAAAGTAAAGTGCAGAAAATAAAATGCTGAAATGGAAACGGTCGCGGGAGGTGACCCACCGCACCAGTTAGGAATTAGATATACAGAAAGTAAATCACAGAAACCGCCGCGGGGAATAATCCTCCGCGCGGGTGAGGTCAGAGACAGAAGAAGATAACCGCTGCGGGAAGCAACTCTCCGCGGGTGTTATTAAAACAAAGATGATCAAAATGGAGCGCGCGTTAAGAGTGTTGTGATCGCCAGGGACCGAGGGTCCCGAGTGGATTGATCGCTTTTGCCTTTGACGCGGGAATTGCGTGGGTTCCTTCTTCCTCTTCTTTCGACAGGCCGAAGAAGAGGGCCTTTAACTGGTTACCCTTACACAAAGAACAAACAGAGGAAAACTGGTTGGTGAGAACGACGGTGGTGTAGTACCAATCCTTAGGTAATGAAACTGTAAATAACATAAACGAACACGTACCTGGTTGGTGTGTTTAAAACCCCTTTAGAATTAAAAGGGTGGGAGAATGACATGATGAAATGCACAAACACAAAGACACTCACAAGCGAGGCCCTCTCGAGAGAAAGGCATGGCACATATGCTAAATGATGCATGAATATAATTACTGACTGAATAAAAATAAGGGGGAGAAAAGCTTATCGGGAAGACCGGCGACGAGCTTTGAGAAGGGCTTCAATATCACGAGCACAGCATGACCGAAGGACTTCAGAGCGGACTTCAGAAACTAGTTAAGCCGGACATAAAAACACACACACACAAGCATATACATATGAGTGATAAATATATACTTAGACATATTAAAGATATTTAACATATACGTAAATACAAACATATATAAACATGTGTAAACTGTTGAAATAAAAGAACGAAAATTTGAGGAAGAAGGCGAGAAAGGGAGAGAGAAAACTCTTTTTTTAAGGTTTTTCTTAAAGCCTTAAGTTATGTATATATGTGGTAGATATACATAAGAAATAAACATATAAGAGAAAAATAAGAGGGAAATATATATATTTAATAAATATATCATGAATAATAGTAAATATTATATGTTCAATCTGTATATACTATATAATTACTGTATTTTCAGAATATCTATACTATATATATATACATATATATCTTATATACATAAGAGGGGAGAGGGAGAGAGGGGGAGAGAGATATAGGAGAGAGATCGAGATAGAGAGGGGAATAAAAAATAAAAATAAAAAAAAGAGTGAGAGGGAGATCGAGATAGAGATGAGAGAGTAAGAGAGAGGGAGAGAGTGAGGGAAGAAAAGAGAGAGAGGACGTGGGAGAGAGAGAGAGCGGTTGAGAGAGAGAAAAAGAGAGAATAAAAAATTAAAAGAGAGAGAGAGTGTGTGTGAGACGGAGAGAGGAGGGAGAGATCGAGAGAGAGAAGAAAGAGAGAGGGGCGCGGTGAGAGGAGAGAGAGGGCTGGAGAGTGAGGCGGAACGAGAGGAGAGAGGAAGACGGGAGAGAGAGGGAGAGAAAATAAAATAATAAAAAAAGAAAGAAAGGCAGAGAGAGAGGGAGGCCGTGGCGGGTTAGAGAGGGAAGAGAGATAGGCGAGAGGGAGAGAGAGGGAGTGCAGAGAGTGGGGAGGAGAGAGAGAGAGACAGACGAGAGGGAGAGAGGGGGAGTGCAGAGAGTGGGGAGGAGAGAGAGGGAGCCCGGGGCGGCCTGCAGAAGGGAGAGAGAACGAGAGATGCGAGAGGGGGAGAGAGACGGCGGGGGAAGAAGAGAGAGGAGGGAGCGGGGTTCGCGGGTGCGGCTCGCGGAGAGCAGACGACGGCGACGACGGTGGGGGACGGAGTGACGAGGGAGGCGACGGGCGGTGGAGCACGGCGAGGTGGGGGGCTTCACGCGATGGAGGCAGCCGGCGACGGTAGCGGCGGCTTGCGGAGGTGGTGAGGTGGAGTGGTCGGCGTGCTCACGGCGGCGTGGGTGTTGGCGGCTTCGCGGTGGTGGCGACGGCGTGCTCACGGTGGAGGTGCAGGTGGCCGGCGACGGTGGGGGACGGAGTGACGAGGGAGGCGACCGGCGGTGGAGCACGGCGACGGTAGCGGCGGCTTGAAGGTGGCTCCGGCGGACTCACGTGGGCGGTGCAGTGGCCGGGTGCAGTGCCGTGGGGTGCTCGGATGCGGCCGGACGGAGCTTCACGGGGGTTGCATGGCGTTGGACATGAGGTGGGTGCTCGCGGACGTGGCTACCGTGAACGAGAGGGGAGATCGGCAGGGGTCACGAGGAGGAAGATGGGGGTGTGGAAGTGGTGGCGTCATGCATGAGAGAGGAAGTGAGAGGTGAGGGGTAGTGGGGGTACGGTGTTAGCAGAGAAAGAGAGAAAAAGGGGGGTGGTCTGCGGCTGGGGGTTCAACGTGGGTTGTGTGTGTGTGTGTGCCGTGAGGGAGAGGGAAATGAGCAGGGAAAATGAGAGGGTTACGTGAGAGAGAGGGAAGAAAATAGGGGGAGAGAAAGGGACGTGAGGATAATAAATATATATATATATATATTATTTTTATTTTTTATTATTTTGTTTGTTTTATTTTTTTTTGCTTTTTATGTTTTTATTTATTTATTTATTATCATATTTTTACTTTTTAATAAATATATTTTATCAATTATATATATATAGTAATCACTTATATATATATTTACGAAAATATTATTAAAGAAAAGCAATTACATTTTTTATGTAAACATAATTATACACACACATTTTTTTTTGATTTCATTTTCTCTTTTGTTTATTTATATGTACACATATTTTAATTTTCTCCCTCTCACAAAATAAATGCAATTTAACCAGAATTACAGAAATCACTCAAATAAAAGAAAATGTAAGCCACTTCAAGACATTACGGTATAATATGGGATTTACTCATCGTAACGTCAGAAATGACGTGTCTACAGCTACCCCGCCTTGGCATCCACTTTGTAGGGGAAGGGCGTGTAATGGAATGAAACGAAGTGTATTGGAATGAAATGGAGTGGACTGAAAAGTCGATGCCAAGGTGTGATGAGACACGCTTCTAACATCACGCGATGGGAATCTTTCCCGAGTTTCACGAAGCAACCTTGAGGAAGGTTCTCCGAAATCCACGATTGTTTGGATGGTAAACAAGGAAGGACATTGTGTGCACTGGGGCACAAACAAACTAAAAGGACCAACTTCACGGCGCGGAAGTACCTGGGTCGTAAACCTCAGGTTTCACCATTGGGGAGAAAACCAGCCATTGTGGAAGTGTTGCAGCCAAGGTGGGTCCGAGGGAAATAAACGGATGATTGGAGACAGATCCAAACAATGGTTTCTTCCAGGGAAACATCCCAAGGTAACCTCGGAAAACTCAGTACTCGACTCGGAATGGAATATCCCATATTTAAGCAATTAAGCACAGTAGCTCACACAATCAAAGTAAGTGAATGATTTTCCACAATGAACTCAAAGTCCTACATGAATGCATGCTGGGTTTAAAAGAAAAATAAAACAAACTAAAATAGAAACTAGCCAAGGATAATATTGCTAAGCTGTGGAGAGTGGGTCAGGATACCGATCAATGAGCTGATACTGAGCCGGGGCCCGTTTATCCACGTACCGACTCATCGACCGGAACCATCATCCCCATTCTATCACAACTTAACGGCCTATCCGTACGTCCTGAACTCCTCCGGGATCATCACTGTTTTTGTTGAAGGGGAACTCAAATCCCGGATTTGTCCAAGGCGTAAGGTCCTTGGCATGCTCTAGTAGCGTAAATATCATATAATACAATGCATGATAAGGGGGGACCACAATGATTGAATGATTAGGGGACAAGGCGGGACAAGGTGGGACATCGGTGGGACAGTGGTACCCCACTCGATAATTAACATAACAAAACAAGATCACAACTATACAAGCAAATTATCACACACAACAAAACGAAACTGCCAACACTGTTCCTAGATTCCTTTCCTCACTATAAGTATCGCCCCTTTGGCCTTAAGAAAATGCATTCAAGGGCGAGTTAAGAAAGTTGAAGCTTAGGAGGAGATCAGAGTTCGAGATGGAAGGGGAGTCTTCCCGTCCCGTAAGAAAAGCAAGCCCAGCAACGAGTGCAAGCGGCTTACCGACTTCGAAGGGCATCTTAGCGGGAGAATCCAGTCTCGAATGGTGAGTTAACATTTCTTTTTTGTGTTTCTGCAAGACTTCTTGTGCTCATTTTCGCCTTCTCCACTTTTCTATTTCCAGCCGTATCCTCTCTTTCCTGGCCCGAGGAAGTTTTCAAGGTTGCCATGGCTGTCGAGACTCACTTCGAACATCTCGATCAACATGAGGGCCATCATCAGAAAGTGGCATCTCCAAAAGCTCGTAACTCATGCCAAACATTATAACGAGATTCACATGGATTGGGCGGCTATGGGTGCACTGGTAGAGCTTTGGCACCCTCAAACCCATACATTCATTTTCCCCACTTTCGAGGCAACTATTCTTCTCGAAGAAGCAGAACTTCTACTTGGCGTGAAGAAATTCCAGAGAAATGGCAAGGTAAAGGTTATGCGCATGCTAAGAAGGGTGACTTCCGAGGAGGTGCTCAGAAGCTTCATGCCGTCCGAAGCCATCAAGGGCGTCCAGACTCAGAAGGGAATCCATCTGCAAAAACTTGCAGATTGGGTCATAAATGCTCTTGAAAGGTTGACAAGTGATGATGATCGCATTGAAGGGCTTATGAAGGGATTCACCATCTGCTTAGCGGGTGCTCTCTTATTCCCTTATACTGACAACATAGTGGAGGAAGATCAGCTAAGTGCCATCTGTGGAATTTGGGAAGGAAAGAGAGTGGGACCGGCTATCCTTGCTTATCTCTATAGCGGACTCACGGCTTCCAGTATGGGTAAGCCTCCTTTTGGTTGCGCACTCCTTTTGAATTGCTGGACTGACTTGCATTTCAAATTTAACCATCGTGAGGGAATGTCGTCTACTTCAAGACTCTTCCAACAAAGCCCGCTTCACCATATGGTCAATGTGTTAGGCTCTAGTGGTAGTATAGCAAATCGCGTTCCCTGGCTGAAGAAACGAGAAGACTGGCGGGCTCACTTCAGTACCTTTGAAGAGTATATGTTCACTCGTGCACCGACATGCTTACTCCCATATGAGCTTCTCACGAGGTCTTCTCTTAACATGGAGCTCCAGCTTGTTGGCGCGTCTGAATTCATCCTTTACAACACGCACCGGTGTCATACTCAGATGGGCCTCCCTCGCCATTCATTCCCACTGCTATCCAACCTTCCTTTAATCAGGAAAAGGGAGCTGGGCACAGGGGGTGACGCAAGAAATGTGAAGACAATCAAAGCGTCATGGAAGGCCAGCATTACACTGAGGGCAACAGAGTCTGTGAGTGAGGACGAAGAACTGCTGAAAGCTTATGTAATTGAATTGGGGAAATTGAGGCCTGAGATGCCCAAACCCTAATGTATCTTATCTTGGAATGAATATGGAAACTTTAATGCCTATTTAGATCCTAACTCTCTTCTGTTTTTTTTCTTTTTTATTCCCTTTTTCTCTTTTTTTTTTTTTGGCACAAACATCTGCAATAGCCAGTGCTAGGTGGTAGCCAACCATTCCGGACAAGAGCCAAAAACTCAAGGCAACTAGCATGAGGAGTTGCCCTGAGATGCCCGGGAGCTAAAGATTTCTCTCCGAATGGCTAAGAGAGAGATAAAGCAAGAGATAGTAGAGAGAGAAAAGGCAAAAATAGAGCAGCACAAGAGGCGCAGGAGATGGAGCTCTGAGAGAAAGAGCATCCAGACATGGCTCGCTCTGCAGATGGAAGGGGATTAGAGCTCGCAACAGAGGAGCTCCTGGAGTTGGTAGCATCTTCATCGGCAGAGCATAGGGCAGCTCAGCTAGCGGCCTCGACTTCAAGAGCTTCGCGGCCATCAGGGTCGCGAGAGAGACAGGAGGACGGCGAGGAGCACTGCCGAAGAGCAGGTGGGAACGCATGACGCGACAAAGCGATTGCTGCGTCACGGAACTATAGAAGGCCTCCAAGGGACTTCTTACCTTGGGAGAGAGAAGAGAAGCGACCAGGAGGGTGATGAGGGTTAGTGAGTGGCTTGTTCACTCACTCCCTTCTCATGACGGGCACAAACCCTTATATATGTGCGAGTGAAATAGGTTGGTTTGAACATGGCTGGTTCGCCCTGGATATGTTCCTTCTGCTCTATGCCTCTTCTCCACCACATAGGTTCTCGCGCAGTATGCTCGGCGAGATGTCGCCTTAAAACACGGGGCGGTGACTCACCATAGCCATGATTTTCAAAGGGGATCTACCACGACTTCAACAATATCGGCCCGTGGTGCTCTTTTCCCACGTGAATGTCCCTCATTTCCTTATTTGCGCTAAAAGTAGTCGCAATAGGATAAGGGACACGGGAATCTTTGGACCGAATAGGAGTGGCGGGTCAACAAATCACAGCTCTGCTCCATTTACTCCACATGGCGAAGTGGCACGCGAGTGTCCGTGGCCATGACTTTCAAAGGAATCTACCACCAATTTCAACAACGTCGGTCCCTGGTCCTATTTTCCCGTATAAATGTCCCCCACTTTCTTCTTCGCGCTAGCAGTAGTCGCAACGGGACAATAAACACGGGGAATCTTTAGACCGCATGGGGAGGACAAGTCAACAAATCACGCCTCCGAATTGATCACTCCAGATGGCAGAGTGACATGCGAGAGTAAAGAGAGGGTGACTTGTCGTAAAGGATGTTGCTGGGGTGATGGTGATAGATCCAGATCACCTTCTTTCCAATCCTATAAATACCTCCCCTTTCGCTCGACTTGGAAACACCGAAGTCCTGAGAGCAGACTTGAGGAGTGCAAATTTGTAAGGAAGGGAGGTTGCGAGTGTTGGTCATTTTTTCAGGATGGAGGGTGAATCCAGCTTTAGAGCAGAAGGTGAGTCTTCCCGCTCCTCGAAGAGGAGCAGATCAGGTAGCAGTTCCAGGAGACTCTCAGAAGTCGAAGGACAACTGAGTGAGAGGACCCGATCACAGCTTGTAAGTGGCTTCTTTGGTTTCCTTCCTTCATCCTTTTCTTCTCCTTTCTTGCTTAGCAATGCTCCCCTTTTCACTCTTGTATGTGTGCAGAGCATGATGCGCTCGCACATCTCGTGGGAGCTGGTAGTGGCAGCATATCGAGGTCTCCCGGACTTCCAAAAGGCCAGGCTAGACGTGATGGGGTTCGGTGCCTTCCTCGAATCGAGCCGATAAAGCTCGACCTTGCCCTGATCCAAGCATTACATGAAAGATGGGATCCGGCGAGTCGGGCATTCCTGATGCCTTGGGGGCACATGGTGCCCAGTTTGGAAGATATGGTCCGCATTACGGGCCTCAAAGTGGATGGAGAGGCAGTGACCGGCGTCACTTATGCGGATTACCGAGAAGGTGCCCAGAAACTGTTAGGACTGGAACTCGATGGACGGAAGAACAGGTCAGTAGCCAAGACATCGATCCTGGAGGTGTTAGGGCTTACTGACATTCGTCCACGGGATGACGAGTCCCTGGAGGAATTCATGGAAAGGGCAGAGAGAGGTGCCCGTGCTGTATACTGTGCGATGCCAGCAACTGGGAGAGGACCAACATGGACCTGAGGAGGTTCCTCCTCTTTCTGCTGGGTAGGCTGCTACTGGGCTCCAAGGGAGACAACATACACTGCCGCTTCCTGGAGCTGCTCGTAGATTTGGAGAGAGTAGGACAGTACGCTGGGGAGCTGCCGTGCTGGCACATCTATTTACAGGTCTGTCGCAAAGGACAGGCCGAGAGGTGACAATAAATGGGTTTACGCCCTTCATCTAGGTAAAAAATTATTTTTTTTTGTGGTTTTCGTTTTATGCTTTTTTCTTGTATTTGTTGATGCCAATGACACATGATGGTGTAGCTGTGGAGCTACTATTATATTCCAATGGGGAGAGCTCGACACTGTCGGCCAGTGACGATCCCGTTGGCTAGGCGGTGGCAACCCATCATGAGTACAACACCATTATCCTACCAGCTGATGGTATCGAGACGGGAGCTGCAAGAGTTCCCTGCAGCGATGGTAGGATACATTTTTCTCTTTTTTATATGTTTTGTTCATTCTTTTTTCTATTTTTTGTATTTTTGAGTAACTAAGAAGATATGTACAACCCAACATAGGTGAACTGGAGGCCTTACTTGAATATGGTCGATGTCGACCAGCCATGGGTAATTGGAAGCCGTGCCCGATTCGGACGGGATCTCTGGCTCCATTGCTTGAATGAAATTGAGCCACTAAGGCTACGATTAGTCATGAGAACCCTCGGGCTTGCCCAGGAATGGGTGGATATAACCTCCTCACCCAGCGTCGGGAAGAAGACGCGCGGGCCTGCAACCTGCGTTGATTGGAGGGTGCGCTTCCCCGAACAGTATGAAGACTGGCAGCGGGGTGGCACGCTCCTGGAATCACAAGCGCAAGACAGTGAAGATTACCTACGGCTCTATAGGGCAATGTATGCGGAGAGGCTCCAGCTTGGAGGGCTTATAGAGGTAAAGTAAAACACCATTTTTTTGTCTTTTATAATTTCCATTTTTTTGATTTTTACTTGTGAACTCAAGAGCCATGGCTGTAGGATGCCCGTGATACCATAATAACGAACTTACGAGCTCGTTTGGCGGACACGGAGCAAGAGTTAATTGATACCCGAGCGGCTCTGGTTCATCAGTAAGTGTATATATACATACTCCTGGCATGATTTGAAATTCATGGCGTTAACCATTTAACTGTCACCTCTCATATGTGTACGCAGCGTGCCCAGCTCGATGTAGTTTCATCGGCAATGGGGGCAGACGGCGTTTCTTCCAGTCTATGGATTCCCACTTCAGAGTTAGATTCACTACACGAGCAACTTGCTCATGCCACACAGCGGGCTGCGGAAGCAGAAGGGATGCTTTCTGTACAGGTGAGAGCCTCACCATTTAATATCCCTTGTTCAAGCGTTACAGAGCCTGAGATGAAACGTTTGGCAGGAGAAAGAAACGGAGGAGGCACTCGCGCATGCCGCCCAGAAGGAAGCTAGAATAGCGAGCTAGAAGAGGAACTGCAGCGTCGTCCAGGTGACGACTTTTCTAGGGACGCTATAGAGCTGAGGATCACCCTTCAGCTGGAGAGGGAAGACAGAGCGAGAGAACGTGCTGAGAGGGAAAAGGCCAAGGAAAGAGAGAAGGCCAAGAGGTCGGCCGAGAAAGAGGAGAAGAGGGCCCTGGAGGCCCAATTATTTGAATTGAAGACCAGTCTCGGCCTCGCCGAGCAGTGGCTAAAGGACGGTGAGGAACGCTACCGAAGAGCACGAGAGCGTGGCTTTCGTGTCAGCAGCTTCTTTGGTGCCCCCGCAGATCGGCGCCGGGGAGTAGAGATAGAAAGAGGCTCACAAAGCGATAGAAGGACCGCTTTCCATGATTGGATAGCACCCTCAAGAGTGTCTCGCCTGGAGGGTGGCGGGACAAGTAATGTGGAGAGAGAAGGTGAAACCTGATGTAATCTCTTTGTTGTTTATTTTTATTTTGAATAGAAGTGAAATAAAGTGTTTTGTGTTTGATTCTCTGCTTCTTCCTGAGCTCTCGAATCCCTGCACACACCTAAGCAAACAAGTCAGTATTTCTGCTCTGACTTGCCCCTTGCTCAACAAGCAAACGATGTTTTGAACTATCTTTGATGACGAGTCAAGGGGCAAGCCTTTATTAACAAAGGCACTGATAAAAGATAATGATGAATGCGACAGACAAGCACACGGATGCAAACGATAATTTAAAATGAATGTTGCATACAAATGCGATCATGCAAAGATGTGATCTTTGTTTTTGTAGGTGTATATTAATTTTTTGTGTTTTGTTGTTTGTTTATCATTATTTTTGGTCTTTTACATTTCCATTTTTTTTGTGCATATACATTTTTCTACCCCTTTTTTGGATTTTGATTTTGTCATTTTTTTTGTTTATTTTTGGCTTATTTATTATTATTTTTTGTTTTTTACTAATGCATGATGACCAACCCATATAACATGTAAGTTGCACGAGAACAAGGGTTTCTTGCTAACCTCCCAGGTATCCTAAGTGCACATCTAGGTTGATTTGGGCCTCTAGACTCCTCGAATGATAATTCCGCCGGCTAAGACTTATCCTGATGATAATGCCGTCATGCCATGCTTAGGCTCCCAGTTGCTTCCGACCACAGGGATTCACCCAAAAAATGTTCGAGGTAAATGATTTGCCCGACTCGGGTCTATTTCCTCACAACTCTAGATGGTATGTAATGGAACACCTTGGAACCCAAATGACCAACCGCGCGACGCTGACCCGGAATCAGACGCCGTCGCACCTATAGGTGACGCGCTTGCATTGGTCTAAGCCCGAGGTTATACTAAGCAGACATTAAGGTAGTAGATAAAGGTCTTGACCAGCCAGAAACACGGAGACTCCTTCACGACAATGACTTCTGCTTTCAAAATGGACAACCATATGTTTGCAAGCTTTGGTGAGTTTCACCCTTCGGGAACTCCATTGAGCCTTTATCTTCCGGGAAGAAGGAAGAGTATTGGGGGTAAACTTCCTGAGAGGACCGGCAAAATCGTTAATCCGGCGAGCCAATAAAGGTCCATTTAACTCTCCCATTTCGGGCAACTTCGGACTAACTCTCGAGCATTTACCTCTCATGACCCCTTTTATGTAGAATTTGACTTTCAGTCAAAGGGTTTCATTTAGTGGAATCAGGCACGGTCACGGCCAGGCCTTTCTTTTGACTTTGATTTCCTGCTTTTCTTTTTCTGATTCTTTTGATGGATTGTTTTTGCGAGGGACATAGTATTTTGACATTATGGAATCCCTCTTGGATGCCTGCGGGGACACTGCCCTCTTCTCGTGCTCTGATTCATGCTCGAAGAATTGGATCCTACTCTCACCCTAGGGGTTGTGTTCATGTTTCCCATGCTCAGCGTTTTAAGGGCGCCGACTGTCTCATTCGGTCGAGAAGAAGAGAATAAAGATTCGAGCTTTCTTGGAGACCTTTTGAGTGATGCCCTACCATAAGCGATGCTATCAATTTTTATAACACAGATGTGTATACATGTTGTCTTCTTTTGAGGGGGCATAGGCCGAACTGGCCGGACAGGGGTCTCACGGTTCTGGCAAACCAAGACTTGAGACCTACCAAGTCTTAATGGGCCCTTTCCTAACATGGAGGTTGAATGCAATGACTTAACTACATGGTGATATCAAAGCATCAGCATTTTGAATTTTCCATTTTTTTTGGTCTTTTCTTTTTTTGTTTTATACACAAATTTTTGTGGTTTTCATTATTTTTCATTTTTTTTTGTTGTTTTTGTTTTCAATTTTTTTGTCTTTGACAGTATGTACACCTATCTAAGGGTAATACTTCTTAAGGTAAAGCCCATTCCAAGGATGGGATAACTCAACTCCTTCAGCATTGACTAGCCTGTAGGTGTTGCCAGGATGCACAGCCTGAACCACGTATGGTCCTTCCCAATTGGGTTGGAGCTTAGAACGCGGCCCGCCAGGTTTTACAAAATTTCTTTTTACTACCATTTCACCAACTTTGAACTTTCTCTCAATAACCTTCTTCTGGTAAAAACGTGCGAGTCTATTTTGGTAGACGCGAGCATGCTCGGCAGCAACCAGACATTTCTCGTCTAAGAGTTCCAACTGGGCAAGGAGAGAATCACGACGTTTGTCGAGGGGAAGATCCTTGTCCAATTGTACTCTCAGAGAGGGAATCAGAATCTCATATGGAACTACCGCCTCCATCCCGTAAGTGAGGGCGAACGGAGTTTGTCCAGTAGGAGTTCGGATTGAAGTGCGATAGGCCCATAGAGCTTCGATAAGCTTCTCTGGCCAATCCGAGAATCTGCTAGACTCACAAGTTTTCTTTATGATTTTGATCAGTGTTTTATTCGTGGCCTCTGCTTGGCCATTGCCTTGTGGATAATATGGTGATGAATGATGCAATGCAATCTTATACCTTTTGCAGAGGTCCTGAAGGTCCTGAGAGATGAATTGTGGCCCATTGTCGGTGATGATAGTTCTTGGAATGCCGAACCTGGCGATGATATTCTTCATAATGAACTTACAAACAGTGGATGCCTTGACTTCTGCATAGGCTTCAGCTTCAGCCCATTTGGTGAAATACTCCGTTGCAGTGAGGATGAAGGATTTTTGCTTAGTAAGGGAGTTAGGATCACCAAGAGGACCGATGATGTCGAATGCCCACATGGAGAAAGGCCATGGGGAGGATACTGGATGAGAGAGGAAGATGGGGAATGATCTTATCAGCGTGAAGTTGACATTTGACACACCTACGGACATAGACGGCACAATCTTCCTCCATGGTGGGCCAGTAAAAGCCTTGCCGAAGGATCTTCTTAGCAAGCATTTGGCTGTTCACATGGCCACCACACACACCTGAGTGTGCTTCCTCTACACACTTCCAGGACTCGTCATCATCAAGACACCTTAGGAGAACACCAGTGAGGCTTCTTTTGTATAGCAATCCTCCAACCAATGTGTATCTCTGGGCTACTCTCCTTATAGCCCTCTTATCTTCTGCTGTTGCTTCTGTAGGGTAAGACTGGTCTTTGCAATATTTGATAATCTCATAGAACCATGGCTTCTCCTCATCAGCAAGTTCTTCCTCCAATTCAACCAACATAATCTCCCTCTTCTCAACAACTTCTCTATCCTGAGCCATCTTTGACATTTCCTCCTGAACCCTTAAATAGGAAGGGTTGTGAATAGCAGGGAGGATAAGCTTGTGGATAGAAACGGACAGAGCCCTTCTGCCCAGAGGAAACCTTAATGATGATGCCAACGAAGCAAGAGCGTCGGCCAGAATGTTCTGATTGTGAGGAACATGAACAAAGACTAACTTGGTGAACAGTTTAGCGAAAGCAACAGTAAGCTCTTGGTATGGCTTGAGCTTGGGATCACGAGTGCGATATTTAGTGAGCACTTGGCGAAGGATAAGTTGACTATCACCTATGACTCGCAATTCGGTGACCCAGAAGGAATAGGCAAGATTCAGACCTGCCAGAAGAGCCTCGTATTCAGCCACGTTGTTGGTGACTGGAAATGAGAGCTGGAATGCCTCTGGGATAGCGACACCTTCAGGTGACAAAAGACGATACCAATACCTCTCCCCTGGGAATTCAAAGCTCCATTAAAATATAATGTCCACATCGGATCATCAGACTGGGTAATGGACATTAGTTCCTCATCTGGAAACTCTGATTGAACAGGATCAAATTTGGGGAGAGGGTGGTGAGCAAGATGCTCAGCTATAGCATAGCCTTTAATCGCCTTTTGCTGGATATAGATGATGTCGAATTGAGATAGAAAGCTTTGCCAACGTGCTAGCCTATCAGTAAGGACAAACTTTTCCAAGAGAAATTTGATAGGATTCATGCGAGCAATTAAATGGACTTCATGAGCAAGAAAGTAATGTTTTAATTTCTGCACTACCCACACAAGGGCGGCACATGTCTTCTCCATGGCTGTATACTTTCGCTCACAGGGGTTGAGAAGTTTAGACAAGTAATAGGTTGCCCGTTCCTTGCCTTCTTCATTGATTTGTGCCAGAACGGCTCCACAGAGTCGTCTAGGACTGAGATATATAGGACCAAAGGCTTATCTGGAATAGGTGGAGTGAGAACAGGCGGTTGGCCAGATATTCTTTTAATCCATCGAAAGCATTCTGGCACTTAGAATCCCAACAGAATTTGGTCCCTGCTTTGGTCAACTCATAAAAAGGTCTACACCTTTGCGAGTGTTGAGACACAAAGCGGCGGATGAACTGCAACCTCCCGATTAATCCTCGAACTTCTCTCAGATTCTTCGGGGTGGCATATCCCTAATCGCCTTAGCCTTGTTGGGATCTATCTCAATACCCCTTTTGCTCACAATGAAGCCAAGTAACTTGCCCGATGATACACCAAACACGCACTTTTTTGGATTCATTTTCAAATTGAACTCACGCGATCTTTGCAACACCTTTGCAAGGACCTCGGGATGTTCTGCCCTAGTTTTGGATTTTACCAACAAATCATCCACATACACTTCCAAATATATGTGCATCATGTCATGAATATTGCCATCATAGCCCTTTGATAAGTGGCTCCAGCATTCTTCAGTCTAAATGGCATGACCACATAACAATAAGTTCCCCAGGGAGTAGTGAATGAAGTTTTCTCTTGATCTTCTTCTGCCAGACGAATTTGATTATATCCAAAAAATCCATCTATGAATGAAAGGGTTTCATATCCTGCCGTGTTATCAATCAACACATCAATATGAGGCAAAGGGAAATCATCCTTCGGACACGCACGATTAAGGTCCCGGAAGTCAATACAAATTCTCACCTTTCCATCTTTCTTCATGACCGGGACGATGTTTGCGACCCACTGAGGATAAAGGACGACTCTTATGAACCTAGCTTTGTTGAGCTTATCGACCTCTTCCTTCATTTTTAAAGCCATTTGTGGGCGGAAACGTCTTAACCGTTGCTTTACCGAGATGGACCCTGGTTTGAGAGTGAGACGATGCTCAACCAGAGTAGAATCCAATCCTGGCATATCCTCATAGCTCCATGCAAACGTGTCCTTATAATCTTTAAGAACCTTAACTAGTGCCTCTTCTTCAGATGATGGTAAATTATCACTTATGAGGACAATCCTAGGGTCTTCCTCAGTTCCCAGATGATCTCTTTGGTAGACTCTTCTACAGCGGCTGACGGCTCGTCAAATCTGCTCATTCCACTAACATAGGTGTCAGCCGCGTCCTCATATTCTTCATCCTCTTCTTCAATGGGGTATTCCTCGTCAGTGAGTTCATAGACCCCATACCCTTCGTCAATCATGCAATAATTCTCACATTCTATTTCTGGCAGTTGGACGGGATTTTCTAGCAATTGGGGAATGGCTAGAAGGGCTTGACACCTGGTGGCTAGATCCAAAAGGAATCGACGGGGAATCTGCCTACCCTTGGATTTCTTCTTAGACACTACCCTTGACTTATTATTGCTAGCTAGACTGACATTTACAGAAGAAGAAAAAGAAACTGAAGAGGATGGTGAAGAATGTACAGGGAAAGACCCCTCAGACGAGGGGAAAAGAAGGTCGCTCAGGGGACCTTGAATGAGTGGCCCGTGAGTCGGGGCACACTCGTGGGAGATATAGGAGGTTTCCTCAAAGATAATGCGGTGTTGAGGAGTTGTGGAATTGGCGCTTTTTTTTTCATTTTCATTTTCATGTTTAATGACAAAACAATGGAAAGGACTTAGAGGAGATAAAAATGGGACTACAGTTAGAGGGTTGTGTAGCCCGTAGAGCAAATCATGATTGAAAACCTTGCGCGAGTTGAGAAACTCACGCAGGTAAATGAGTAAAGAAGGATACCTGGGAAGATCATCAGACAACTGTCTGGCCCAGGAAGGAGATAACAACAGAGGCTGTGATAGGTGGGTAGAGAAAATGACGGCTAATGAGCCGTCGGTGACAATATTGATGACGGATGATGATCCATCGGTGACAACACCCTCCTGATAAGGAGGATGTAGAGTCCTGGCATTAGTAGTAATATCCCCTGGCATTTCGGAGATCAAAGACGACCCTTCTAGATGTGGAGGCGAGAACATTCTTTCCAGTGCAATGGGTATGTCTGGTATGTCAAACCATTTATACCATTCACAATCCAAGTGGACAATCTTTCCTTTTTTTGGAGTTTTTGAACATCCTTCAGCCAAGAATACATTCTGTAACCCCCCATGTGATTCTGGTGGAAGATCTTCCATCTGGACGATGGGCCCCTTTTTGAAATGTGAGGACAAAGTCCAAGTGAAGGGTTTGCCATCTGATTCGAATGGCCCCTTAAAACCCAAGCCAGCTCTATGGATTGGCTTTATCTTTTGGAGTGGTCTCAGCCTTCCTTGCAGTTGTGCCCCTAGACCTTTGCCATCTTGGTAGCCAATATTTCTCATAATCTCCCATCCTTTGGAGCGGAAGGGAAGACGTGAGTTTAACATAGGGAATGGCTTTTGTTGTGTGAAGGGAGCACGACAGGGGTCATACACATCCAACAAGGATAGTATGGGCCGATGAGTCGGCCAGACCGAAGGCAAAGCGGTGTTGATGGCATCCACCGTAGAACAGAGAGGCATGCTCATTACCTTAATAACCCATCCTTTGTATGGAAATTTCAAGCACTGATGATTGGTGGATGGTACAGCATTCGTGGCTTCAATGTAGGTACGGCCTAGTATAGCCTTGAAAGTGGGATCCATATCAAGGATATGGAATTCCGTGAAGACTGATACAGGGCCTAGTTCTACATTGAGGGTAATCATCCCCATTGGCGGTCTTTTACTATTGTCATAGGCCGTGACTGTGATTGAGGAGGGCATGAGTTGTTCTTCATCAACCCCACATGCTTGAAGAGTACTCGGGGAAATCACATTTATAGACGCGCCCGTGTCTACCAGGCACGGATCCACTGATACGCCATTGATTTTCACCGCAATACACAACGCATATTTTCGAGCTTCCTTGGGGGCAAGCTCGTGATTATGGAAAATGATAGGCGGTTGTGTATCAGTGGGCGTCAGGACTGTCGAGAGTTTCTCCACAGGGAGATCCTCGTTCACCATGACTTTTTGGAGATATTCCCTTAAAGCTTCTTGGTGAGATGTGGATCTTTTGATCAACTCGAGGATGGAGATACGGGCAGGCGTCTTATCCAGATGTTTCAACAAGTCATACTGGGTCCCAGGGATGGACTCTTCTGACTGCTCTTCCTTATCTTTCTCGGGCCGAGATTATTCAGGGGCCTGACTATTATGGGGAAATACCCGATGGAACATCCTTCCACTCCGGAGCACCATTGCTTGTGGCTCTCGTTGCACCTCTATGGTATTGGGTGTGGACTTTAACAAGGGTTTAAGGGGTAATAGTGGAGGAATGGCTGGTGGGATAGGGGTTATGATGGGTGTAGGGGTTTTGATTAGGGGTTTGCTTGGTGGAAGTATAGTAGAGGTAGAAGGAATCTCGGGTGAATCACGGATGATAAGGGGTTTAGAATGTGAAAGAATAGGGGAAGTAGAGGGGATCTCGGGTGAATGGTGAATGATAAGGGGTTTAGATGGTTGAGGTAGATTAGAAACGGAGGTGACTTGGGGTGGATGATGGACGATAAGGGGTTTATATGGTGGAGGGGGTATAGTGGAAGTAGAGGGGACCTCAAATGAATGGTGACTGATAAGAGGTTTAAATGGTGGAGGAGGAGGTTCAATGGGGGTAGAGGCGGATGGTGTGTCATACGGGTAATGGGCGGTAAAAAGATTAGAAGGCGGGGGTAAAGGTGCGATAGAGGTAGATGGTAAATTAGAGGAATAAGAAGTGATCAGAGGACTCAGGGGTGAAAAAGGAGTGAGAGATGGCCTTTGGTGATGGACTAACGGTGAATTGACGATAGGAGTACGAATAAGAGGGCGTGATGGCTGTGAAACGGAAGAAGGACCAAATAGGGGTTGTGATTGGGTTGAATGGTAAGAAGATGCTGTTCGAAGGAGACGAGGAGGTTGATTTGTGGTATGACTGGTAGCAAGGACAGAGGTGCTTTCTAAATGACAGGTTTGCTCTCTTCCAACTTCCGAGAAGGAGGAAATCGGATTAACCTGGTAGTTAGGCTGTTGGTGCTCCGGAAGCGGGTTATGGATGATGCCCATATTAGGCTGCTGTTGTGGGGCCTGCTGAGGCTGTTGTTGTTGATGTGGTTGTTGTGGTAACTGTGGCCTAGGCGGAGGTCTCCTGGCCTTTAGGGTGGCGATGCATCGCCTCATTTCATCCCAATCGATTTCACCGTGATCATTCATGTCGTAAATGTAATCTTTGAAGTTGAAACAATTCTCCACCGTATGACCCGGCTGTCTGTGATAGACACAGTACCTGGAGGTATCAGCATTTGGGGGCCATGCAAATTTTTCTTTGGGCAAAGTAAGTAGGTTGGCAGCCATGAGGGCATTAAAAATGTCCGGCAATGCCTCGGGCAATGGTGGATAATGGGCTCTTTTGGGTCCAATGGGCCTCATCCGTTGTTGTGGTGGGCCGTAATTTCCCGGGGGTGGAACTTGGTGATACTGAGGTTGTGGTTATTGTTGTTGTTGGGGATGAAAGGGTTGAGGCATGTTGTTTTGAAGGGGGTTATTTTGGGGTGGAGGATGATAAAGAGGTGGACCTTGTTGAAAGGGAGGTCGTGAAACCTGAGGAGGCCTTGGGTTAACTGGTTGGTTGGGGCTGCCAAGCACACTCACTTGCTCATTTATGACGACTCCCTCAGTTGTTCCTCCTTGAACACCGGTACCTGTTTTCTTAAACACCCTAGGCTTTGAGGGTTCAAACATATGCATGATGGGGGAATCTTTTAATTGGGTCTGGATATACCGAGCCCTCTCATAAAGTTCCTCCATCGTGGTAAGCTTATTCATGGCTAAAATGTATCTAAACTGCGGGGTTGCATTAGACACAATCATCTTGACTTGCTCGGGTTCTGAAAGGGTATCTTTTATCTTATCGGCCAGGGACCTCCATCTATCAGCATACTGGACAAAATCTTCGTTCGACCTCATTTTCTCAGCAACTAGGTCGGTGATAGAAAGAGAAGGACCGACCCTATCCTGGTACTTTTGTATGAATTTAGCTTTGACAATGTCAAAATCCTCAGCCTCACTTGGCTCTAGAGAATAGAACCATTCTAAGGCAGGACCATCCAATGACCTCCGAAAAAGGTAAGCCAGGGATTTTGGCTCATTCTGCCAGAAGGAGGATTCATACATAAAATCCTTGATGTGAATAGAAGGGTTACCCGTGCCGTTATACCTACGGTATGTAGGCATTTCGGAAGGAGGGAGATGAAATGTGGGAAGGATTGGCAGGGAAATCTCAGGGGCGGACCTCCCATCCACCACTTTCTTTAAGTGCCGAACTTGCTGGTCCATCTCATTGTATTTGTTGAGGAGTGACTGGGTGAGCTCCTCGACGGGTGGAGGCGAGGCCTGCCACTGAGACTGAGAAGGCCTCACAGGGGCCTGAGAGGGGAGTCCTGAACCAGAAGGGTATGGTGGCCCACCAGTGGACGGACCCGCTTGGGGTACCGTATGAGGGATGGCGGGCGTTTGAGACCGTAGAGGGGGGAATTGATGAGAGGCGGGTTGTTGGCTCGCCTGTCCTTGAAGTGAAGAAGAAGGAGCGACATATACATGTGATGGAGACGTAGTAGCCTGGAGCGGCTGTTGGTAGGATGTGGGAGCCGGAGTTAACTCCTGAGGAGGGGGAGAAACAGACTTCCCCTTTAAAATGGCCTGAAAGGCCAGAAGTTGCTCAGAGCTGAGCTGTGTACTAGCGAGGGCACCCAAAAGGGAGAAGATATCCTGGGGTGAAGCTACCTCCCGTGGAACAACGGGGACCTCTTGTGAGGTCTCGCAGGAGGGGCCTGAGTCCATTGCGTGGACCCGTGGGTCAGCTGACTGACCACGACCTAATTGATTCTCTTCGAAAGAGTCGTGAGCCATTCCTGTAATTTTACCAGAGCGTAAATGCATACACTAGCAAACAAGTATCAGAGATTAACAGACAAGTGGATGATCTTACGCCATTTTTTTGTTTTTGTTTTAACCTTTTTTTTGTATTTTGATTTACTTTATTTTTTTTATTTTTTTTTTCTCTTTTTTTTTGATTTTAACAAATATAAAATTCACACTTAGTAGGAGGGACCCTAATTGCACTTTGTTTTACCGCCGTGTCAGCTAGGGGCACTCGTCTCACCACGAATAGGTAACTAACTCCGGGGTACTTCAGTGGTACAACCAGCCCAGTAAACGAAGAGGGAATCCTTCGCTGTCGGGGACTTACGGAGGTCTCAATGGAGGAGATCCTAGTCCGTCGAGAGGAATTCCCGACGGAGAGTCCTTCCTTCACCGAGAGGGGTTAATCCTTAAATAAGTAAAAGAAAGAAAAGAAAAGGGGTAAATGCATGAAATGCAGTGCTGAATAAAAGATGTATAACGCACAAATACCAGAGATAAATACACAAATAGAACAGAGATAATCACAATGATATAACAGGGATATAAAAGTAATAAACAGATGGAGTAGGATACAACCGTTCCTCTTTTCGAGACACGTAGATCACTCGGAAAAAGAGAAAGGGGCTCTAAGGGTGCACATAGTGCACGAGGGGAATGACGTAGCGCACGTGGGCGCAATAAGGAGGGGCACACGTTGGTGCCGAGTAGAGGAGGCACACGTGGGTGCCAAATAGAGGAAAGCACACGTGGGTGCTAAATGGAGAGGCACACGTAGGTGCCGAATGGTAGGGGCACACGTGGCGGAAAAAGAGAAAGGGGCTCTAAGGGTGCACGTAGTGCACGGGGGGAATGACGTAGCACGCGTGAGTGCAATAAGGAGGGGCACACGTTGGTGCCGAGTAGAGGAAGCACACGTGGGTGCTAAATGGAAGGGCACACGTGGGTGCCAAATAGAGGAAAGCACACGTGGGTGCTAAATGGAGAGGCACACGTGGGTGCCGAATGGTAGGGAGGGCACACGTGGGTGCCGAATAGTAGAGGGAGGGCACACGTGGGTGCCGAATGGTAGGGAGGGCACACGTGGGTGCCGAATGGAGGAGAAATGCACGTGGTGCACGAGACAACGTTAACCTCTCAAGTAACCACAAAGGACCGGGGGAGTGCACGAAGTGCACGAGGGGAGTGGGCGCACGTGGGCGTAATAAGGAAGGGCACACGTGAGTGCCGAAAAGAGGGACACACGTGGGTGTCAAAAAGAGGGGCACACGTGGGTGCCGAAAGCTTGTGGTATAACCAGAAAAGCAAAAAGGAGTCCCACCGTGATCGCCAGAGATGTGAACGCGTCACGTGGTAGAGAGAGAGATGGGGTTCCTCCCTCTCCGAGTAATAAAGGGTGAAAGAAATAAGGACAAAACAATGAAACGCGCGCTATAGGGGATATGAAAGAACGGTGGACAAGTACACCTACAGATGACACTCTAATGAAGATAGAAAGAATTTAGACTGACCGAACTCCGGTACATGGCGGAGATAGGGGTCCGAAGACTCTCTCGCGCAAACTGAACCCCTTCCCGGTAGGCGTAACCCACCGTTCCGAGAGCAGCTTTTCAGATACCGAATTCGAGCCCTGGGACTCTACGTAATAGGAGTTGACAGACGGGAAGACACGTAGACTCGGAAATTGTAACGATATATCACTCCCCGAACAGTTACGAGAACAATATGAATAAAAGCACACCACCGCAGGACATTGGTGTTTGCGGGGTTTTAACAACAATATTGCAAGATGAGCAGTAATTAATATATGTATATATAGAAACCACCGCGAGACATTGGCCTTACGGGATTTTTAATACAATATAAATAATAAATAAAAGTATATATATACACCACCACGAGACATTGGCCTCGGCGGGGTTTTTACTATAACATAGATAATAAATATAAGTATATAAATATATAAACCACCACGAGACTGTGGCCTCTGCGGGGTTTTTACTATAACATAGATAATAAATATAAGTATATAAATATATAAACCACCACGAGACTGTGGCCTCTGCGGGGTTTTTACTGTGACATAAATAATAAGTATAAGTATATATATATATATATATAAACCACCACGAGACTATGGCCTCTGCGGGATTTTTAATGCGACATAAATAATATAAATAATATATATATATATATATATATATATATAGAAACCACCACGAGGCTTTGGCCTCTGAGGGGTCTTTAATGTGACATAAATAATATAAATAATATAAATAATATATATATATAAATAATATATATATATATATATATATATATATATATATATATATAAACTACCACGAGACTGTGGCCTATGAGGGGTCTTTAATGTGACATAAATAATATAAATAATAATATATATATATATATATAAACCACCACGAGACTGTGGCCTCTGAGGGGTCTTTAATGCGACATAAATAATATAAATAATAAATATAAATATAAATATAAATATATATATATATATATATATATATATATATATATATATATAAACCACCACGAGACTGTGGCCTCTGAGGGGTCTTTACTATAATATAAGTATATGTGATAGGAAAGGAAAAGGGATCAAATAAACCGCCGCGAGATGTTGATCTCCACGGGATTTTAAAGCGATGATAGGGGAATGTTGAAATTAAATAGTTAGGAGTTAGAAAGTAAAATGCAGAAAATAAAATACTGAAATAGAAACGGTCGCGGGAGGTGACCCACCGCACCAATTAGGAGTTAGATATACAGAAAGTAAATCACAGAAACCGCCGCGGGGAATAATCCTCCGCGCGGGTGAGGTTAGAGACAGAAGAAAATAACCGTTGCGGGAAGCAACTCTCCGCGGGTGTTATTAAAACAAAGATGATCAAAATGGAGCGCGCGTTAAGAGTGTTGTGATCGCCAGGGACCGAGGGTCCCGAGTGGATTGATCGCTTTTGCCTTTGACGCGGGAATTGTGTGGGTTCCTTCTTCCTCTTCTTTCGACAGGCCGAAGAAGAGGGCACTTAACTGGTTACCCTTACACAAAGAACAAACAGAGGAAAACTGGTTGGTGAGAACGACGGTGGTGTAGTACCAATCCTTAGGTAATGAAACTGTAAATAACATAAACGAAGACGTACCTGGTTGGTGTGTTTAAAACCCCTTTAGAATTAAAAGGGTAGGAGAATGACATGATGAAATATGCAAATACAAAGACACTCACAAGGGAGGCCCTCTCGAAGAGAAAGGCATGTGACATATGCTAAATGATGCATGCAATATAATTGACTGACTGAATAAAAATAAGGGGGAGAAAAGCTTATCGGGGAAGACCGGCGACGAGCTTTGAGAAGGGCTTCAATATCACGAGCACAGCATGACCGAAGGACTTCATAGCGGACTTCAGAAACTAGTTAAGCCGGACATAAAAACACACACACACAAGCATATATATATGAGTGATAAATATATACTTAGACATATTAAAGATATTTAACATATACGTAAATACAAACATATATAAACATGTGTAAACTTGTTGAAATAAAAGAACGAAAATTTGAGGAAGAAGGCGAGAAAGGGAGAGAGAAAACTCTTTTTTTTTAAGGTTTTTCTTAAAGCCTTAAGTTATGTATATATGTGGTAGATATACATAAGAAATAAACATATAAGAGAAAAATAAGAGGGGAATATATATATTTAATAAATATATACATGAATAATAGTAAATATTATATGTTCAATCTGTATATACTATATAATTACTGTATTTTCAGAATATCTATACTATATATATACATATATATCTTATATACATAAGAGGGGAGAGAGAGAGAGGGGGGGGAGAGATATAAGAGAGAGATCGAGATAGAGAGGGGAATAAAAAAAATAAAAATAAAAAAAAAGAGTGAGAGGGAGATCGAGAGGGAGAGATGAGAGAGTAAGAGAGAGGGAGAGAGTGAGGGAAGAAAAGAGAGAGAGGACGTGGGAGAGAGAGAGAGAGAGAGCGGTTGAGAGAGAGAAAAAGAGAGAATAAAAAAATTAAAAAGAGAGAGAGAGAGAGTGAGACGGAGAGAGGAGGGAGAGATCGAGAGAGAGAAGAAAGAGAGAGTGGCACGGTGAGAGGAGAGAGAGGGTTGGAGAGAGAGACGGAGCGAGAGAAGAGAGGGAGAGAGACAGACGTGAGGGAGAGAAAGACGGGAGAGAGAGGGAGAGAAAATAAAATAATAAAAAAGAAAGAAAGGCAGAGAGAGAGGGAGGCCGTGGCGAGTTAGAGAGGGAAGAGAGATAGGCGAGAGGGAGAGAGAGGGAGTGCAGAGAGTGGGGAGGAGAGAGAGAGAGACAGACGAGAGGGAGAGAGGGGGAGTGCAGAGAGTGGGGAGGAGAGAGAGGGAGCCCGGGGGCAGCCTGCAGGAGGGAGAGAGAACGAGAGATGCGAGAGGGGGAGAGAGACGGCGGGGGAGGAAGAGAGAGGAGGGAGCGGGGTTCGCGGGGTGTGGCTCGCGGAGAGCAGACGACGGCGGCGACGGTGGGGGACGGAGTGATGAGGGAGGCGACCGGCGGTGGAGCACGGCGAGGTGGGGGGCTTCACGCGATGGAGGCAGCCGGCGACGGTAGCGGCGGCTTGCGGAGGTGGTGAGGTGGAGTGGTCGGCGTGCTCGCAGCGGCGTGGGTGTTGGCGGCTTCGCGGTGGTGGCGACGGCGTGCTCACGGTGGAGGTGCAGGTGGCCGGCGACGGTGGGGGACGGAGTGACGAGGGAGGCGACCGGCGGTGGAGCACGGCGACGGTAGCGGCGGCTTGAAGGTGGCTCCGGCGGACTCACGTGGGCGGTGCAGTGGCCGGGTGCAGTGCCGTGGGGTGCTCGGACGCGGCCGGACGGAGCTTCACGGGGGTTGCATGGCGTTGGACATGAGATGGGTGCTCGCGGACGTGGCTACCGTGAACGAGAGGGGAGACCGGCAGGGGTCACGAGGAGGAAGATGGGGGTGTGGAAGTGGTGGCGTCGTGCATGACAGAGGAAGTGAGAGGTGAGGGGTAGTGGGGGTACGGTGTTAGCAGAGAAAGAGAGAAAAAGGGGGGGGTCTGCGGCTGGGGGGTTCGACGTGGGTTGTGTGTGTGTGTGTGCCGTGAGGGAGAGGGAAATGAGCAGGGAAAATGAGAGGGTTACGTGAGAGAGAGGGAAGAAAATAGGGGGAGAGAAAGGGACGTGAGGATAATAAATATATATAAATTATTTTTATTATTTTTATTATTTTATTTATTTTTGTTTGCTTTTTTTATGGTTTTTTTATTTATTTATTTATTTACTTATCATATCTTTTACTTTTTAATAAATATATTTTTATCAATTATATATATATAGTAATCACTTATATATATATTTATGAAAATATTATTAAAGAAAAGCAATTACATTTTTTATATAAACATAATTATACACACACATTTTTTTGATTTCATTTTCTCTTTTGTTTATTTATATGTACACATATTTTAATTTTCTCCCTCTCACAAAATAAATACAATTTAACCAGAATTACAGAAATCACTCAAATAAAAGAAAATGTAAGCCACTTCAAGACATTACGGTATAATATTGGATTTACTCATCGTAACGTCAGAAATGGCGTGTCTACTGCTGGGCTTGCGTGTGAGGAACGGCAGGAGCTTGAGATTGTGAAGGGAACTGGAATGAAGGAGGTTGTTGACTTGGCTGCCTTTGAAATGAAGGAGAAGGAACGGTCAGTGCCGATGAAGGAGATGGGATGGCCTGCACCGACTCTTGGAGGGGTGCGATGGCTGGAGTTGACTCTTGGGGGGCGGGGGAAACAGATTTCCCCTTTAGAATTACCTGGAAGGCTCGGAGTTGCTCAGAGGTGAGCTCCGTGTTGGCGAGGACACCCAACAAAGAGGAGATGTCCTGTGGGAGGGACGCGTCTACTGTGGTGGCTTGCACCTCGCGTGGGGTCTCGTGGGAAGGTTCCGAGTCCATAGCATGGACACGTGGCTCAATCAACTGACCACGGCCAGGGTGGTCCTCCTCAAAAGATTCATGCGCCATTTTCAAAATCTTCCCGGAACATAAAAACATGCACTGACAAGCGAACAACAGAGATTATCAAACAAGTAGATACTTTTACGCCTTTTTTGTCTTTGTTTTTGATGGTTTTTTTGTGTTTTTACCTAGATCTGAGATTCGCACAAAATAGGAAGGACCCTAATTCCAATTTGTTTCACCGCCGTGTCAACTAAGGTCACTCGTATCACCACGAATGTGTTACTAGCTCCGGAGAACTTCAATGGTACAACCAGCCTAGTGAACGAGGAGGGAATCCTTCGCTGTCGGGGACTTACGGAGGTCCCAGTGGAGGAGATCCTAATCCGTTGAGAGGAATTCTCAAACGGAGAGTCCTTCCTTCACCGAGAGAAGGTGATCCTTAAAAAAAATAAAAAAAGATAAAAAAGGAGGATGAATGTATGCAATGAAATGCTGGCAGATATATGGAGCACAACAGAACAATAACAACCAGGATATAACAACACGCAAGAGATAGTAAAGCAAATCACAAGAAGCTGCAAGGGTAACTTAAAAGAAAGCATGAAGAAGTCTCACCGTGATCACCAATCTGTGAGCGACGTCACGCGGAATGCCGGAGGAGGTGAAGCGGAGCGCAGGGGCTCGTTTTGCTGCAACATAGAAAGAAGAGAGAAGAGGAGAGAGACCACCACGGGAGATTACTCTGACGGAGCGTGCGGGACAGATGCAATGTAATAAGATATGGGGATTAAACGGTCATAGTGGGAAATGACTCTCCACGACCTCGGGGGATGGGAAAAGTGCAGAATTTAAGTGACAGAAATTTAAACGGCCATTGCGGGAAATGACTCGCCGCGACCTCGAGAATATAACAGATATAAGAATAATATAGAATATTTGTAGCACCCTTTAAAAAAATGAAAAAAATATTATTATTATTAATATTTGCCACAAAAAAAATTTAAATAAACTCTTTAGTAAGAAGTGGAAACGAAGTTATCATATGTAAAGATTAATACCTTAAACCATTTTGAGCAGATTTGAACTGCAGAGTCGACCCTGCCAGTTCACCGCGTTGACGCAGTACTGTTCATCGCGTTGACGCGATGAACTGATGAGTCAACCCTGTGAACTGGAAATGAACTGATGAGTCGACCCTGCCAATTCACCGCGTTGACGCAGTACTGTTCATCGCGTTGACGCAGTACTGTTCACATGAACTGATGAGTCGACCCTGCCTGTTGGAAGGGTTGACGCGGTACTGTTCACATAAACTGATGAGTCGACCCTGTCAGTTGGAAGGGTTGACGCAGTACTGTTCACATGAACTGATGAGTCGACCCTGCCTGTTGGAAGGGTTGACGCAGTACTGTTCACATGAACTGATGAGTCAACCCTGTCTGTTGGAAGGGTTGACGCAGTACTGTTCACATGAACTGATGAGTCGACCCTGTTATGTTATGTAAAGGTTATTCACTTAACAAGTGGCTTCCTAGTGTAGTTGGTTAAGTGACTTGCCTTCCAACCCAATGATCAGGGTTCAAATCCTAGCATCCACCATGTATCTACCCTTTTTGCCAAATAATTATATGTTATAAGCTAATCTTGCACTTACGAATTGGGCCATGGGTTATATGTCCAAACAATTGTCTCTTATCTCTCCAGCCTATCTCTTATCTCTCCGGCCTGTGCAAGCCGTAAAGACTCATTATTTCAGATCTTGTCCCCTATCCGTTCATACTAGACCCTATAACATCTCCTTTTGCTACCCCATTCCCATTCTAGCTTAGCTAAAGGTTGGGGCAAAACTCTGCTAGAAGGGGTCTGCTGCTACGAACTTCACAGAGGTAGGTGTTCTCAACTTTTAACTAAATTAGTAGCTAATCTAGGATGATTAGTCTAGGCCTTTAGTATTATGCTCATTTCCATGCGATGTTTAGTGTTTATAAAGCATGTGTTGGCTTAAATCTAGGATGATTAGCATATATTAACTTCATAACTAAGATAATTAGCATGTATTAACTTTATATCCAGAATAATTAGCAAGTATTAGCAAGTATTAGTGTCATATCTAGGATGATTAACATGTGTTGGCTTAAATCTGAAATGATTAGCATGTATTAGCCTTATACTGAAAATAATTAGCAAGTATTAGCAAGCATTAGTCTCATATCTAGAATGATTAACATGTATTGGCTTAAATCTAGGATGATTAGCATATATTAACTTCATACCTAAGATAATTAGCATGTATTAACTTTATACCCAGAAGAATTAGCAAGTATTAGTATCATATCTAGAATGATTAACATATGTTGGCTTAAATCTGAGATGATTAGCATGTAGTAGCTAGTATCTATATTTGATATAGTTCATGCTTTAGTAAAGGGCCTGTCATTATGTCAATTTCTATGAAACTAAAACCTGAAATAGTGAAAGAAGAAATTGTAGTCAAGAGGATGAAAAATGTGGAAAAGAGACCAAGTTGAAAGAGGCCAAGTTGAAAAGAGACCAAGTTGAAAAAGACCAAGAAATTATATTAAAAATAGGGGGGGTTCTAAGAAGGAGAATAACAAAGAATCTAGAGAGAATGAGAGTACATGATAGAAGAGAAAATCGTAGATTGGAATGTTAGAAAGAAGTTTTATGAAGAGTGCAGAGAGAGAAAATGAGAGGAGAAGGTGAAAAATGTGAAAAACTGAGATCTATAGGCATATGTGAACAGTTACTGAGTAAAAAAAATAGAACCTTAGAAAATTAATTATAACTTAAAAACTAAGAAGAATTGGAGGTCATGGTAGAAGAATAAAATCTACATCTATAAGAGAAGAAGAACTTTTGTGAAGAACTTAGAGTGAAAAGAGGATTGAAAGGGCATGAAAATTGGGAAACAAAAGAAAGTATCGACCCTGCCAGTTCATCACGTTGAAGCGATGAACTGATGAGTCGACCCTGCCAGTTCATCGCGTTGACGCGATGAACTGATGAGTCGACCTTGCCAGTTTATCGCGTTGACGCGATGAACTGATGAGTCGACCCTGCCTGTTGACAGGGTCGACGCAGCCTGTTGACAGGGTCGACGCAACCTGTTGACAGGGTCGACCCTGTCTGTTCACTGCGTTGACGCTGTGAACTGATGGGTTGACGCGATGAACTGATGAGTTGACGCGATGGACTATTGAGTCGACCCTGCTAGCTCATTACGTTAACGTGATCATTAGACTTTCACTTTTGCCATCTCCACTGACAGATGACAGCCGGAGAGGTGATTTTAACTCCTGACAAGGTCCTCTTAACCCTGTATAATTCCCAGGAAGGGCATCCCACAGTGAGGGTGTCATTTCCAAAATTGTCAGGTGGCCTATAAGGCACCTCTCTTATCTAGTTTTTCCGTGTATCAAACGTTACTGGTTTCCACTCCTAGTTCATCCCTACACATCAATGCGCCCTTGGATTCCATTCCATAATTCCACCTTATATATCATACTGGTCAAACCTTGAAATTCCATATTGGCTATAAATGAGAGTGGATGTCAACATACATGATGAATGCTGTGCATATAGGGCCCGGTCTGGTCCTGGGGGGAGCACCCGAAGGTACTTGTGCCCATGGGAGTTTATTGACCACGGTGTTTGGCATTGCACCGAAGTACTTGCTTGCTAGACTTTAGACATTCCACTCATTCTCATGATATTACTTGATTGATTGACTTGAGACCCGCAAAAGGGTAAAAGTGCTTACTTGAATGCATTATAAACAGCCAATTCCAGTTATACATACTTGAAACTACTTTGCTTACTATTGCTAGCTTGAATAACATGTTTCTACTCAGTTACTAGCTTGAATAATATGTTGCTATTCAGTTATCACTGACTTGACATCATTTACTATCACTTGCCACTGCTGCTTGAAATTGTGAAATCTATACTCTCACTTTCTACTCCCGTCGATTTTACAATTCTTTGATATCTATCTGTCTGCATGCATAGGTTACGTACATTAAATGAATGTGTAATTCACTTAAAGCATGTTAAAATTTGAGATGTAAATCCTACTGAGCGATTCGCTCATCTAGTTGTTTTCTAACCTTTTCAGGAAATTCAGATATCAGCCAGAACTCGGGAGGGAATGAGTCGGAGTGATGAGTGTAAAAATAGAGTTATCTTGTTATCTTGTAAATTGTGCTTGTGTAAATGGTGTTATTGTAATTTCATTTATGTCAGTCATATCAAGTTATGTCAGACGTCAGCTGTATTAGTCCAATAATTGTAATAAGGGCCTGAAGCCTAGTAGTTGGACTTGGATATGTATGTAATTGTCATTGGGTTAGTTGTATCAATTGTCAGCTCATCCTAATTGTATTAACTTCGAGTTAAATCTTAGTTATTTGCGCACTCTGATATTTACAAGATTGACACGATCTATATAGACGCGTCACGCCTCCGGGTAATCTTCCGCGCTCGGGGCGTGACAGTCTTCGTGGTATCAGAGCCTAGGTTTTCAAACCTAGGGAACTAGAAAAAAAAAATAAACTGTTAGAAATTGAAATCTAAGTAAAAAAACTTGAGTTCAAGGATAGATATACCTTACCCGGTGAGATGGATAGAGTCATGGGTTAAGTTCTACAATGACTTTCGACCTTACCAGTAAATCCGATCTTTATCATACTTAACTCTTTTGTAGGATCATGGCTGCGGAAAGAGCACAATGGCGTGAGATGCAGCGCACCGTGCAAAACCTCACCGAGGCACTACAACAAGTGGCCCAAGGCGGAGCAAACCGTGGAGCGGGAGATCTCCACCGGAGTTTCCGTAACATGAACCCACCAAGGTTCACGGGTTCGTCTGACCCCGAGGATGCCGAGAATTGGCTGAAGGAGATAGAACGGATCTTTCGTGTGATGCAATGCTCGGATGAAGAGAAGGTTTTACTGGCCGTTTTCCAACTAGAGCGGGACGCTCGATGCTGGTGGGAATCTATAGAAGCAACACTGCCAGGATACCATGTCACATGGGATGAATTCATGGAGCATTTCAACAACAAGTACTTCTCCGACCATATCCAGGAAAAGAAGGCTGCGGAATTCGCCGTTCTAAAACAAAGAGGCTTGAAAGTGGCCGAGTATGAGGCCCAGTTCTCCAGATTATCAAGGTATGCACCCCATTTGGTGTGTACGGAAAAGATGAAGGCGAGAAGATTCCTCAACGGGCTTCGGCCCCATTATATCACACAACTTGCCCCGGTGGACATCCAAGTCTATTCGGAGATGGTTCGGCGTGCTCAACTGCTAGAAGACGCGACCGAGTTATCCGAGAGGATTCGAGGAAGAGATAAGAAGGAACCCGTCACTGGTTTGGGAAAATTCAAACAATCCTTCAACAAGAAGCGGTTCTTCACGGGAGGGGAGTCCTCCAAGATAAAGAAATTTCAGAAGAATGACATGCCATTCTCCTCCACCACACCATCAAAGTGTTGGGAGAATGTTGTGCTCAAGTTGGGCATGTGTGGAACGTGAGTGTTTCTATTGTTTTGATGATGTCCAACTATGACTCAACTAATGATTGGTTCTATTGTTTTGATGTGATTCCAACTATGACTCAACTATGACTCATTTCTAGTGCTTTGATGATGTATGTCCTTAGCGTCATTTTGGGATCTATTATGCTTTTGCTATGCATTTGATAAAATCCATTTGCATACATTTCAGGTCATCATATTGCCAATTCAACATATCAAGAATGGCTTGCAACGCTTAACTAATTGGCCGCACAGAAATCAAGATAGATCCAAAGGCTCCAAGATCACTCAAGATGCAACGTGGAAACTCATGATGCCAAGTGCACTTCCAGATCAAGAATGGCTTGCAACACACAATTCAAGCATCAACTGAAGCCATTCAGTCATCTTCCAAAGCCAAGGAGTTCCAATCAAGCAAGGATTTCAAGAAGAGCTTAAGGAAAGACTGTCCAAGTGAAGACTTTAGTAGAGACATATGTGAAAGCTCAATGTTGCGCCCTCTCACGCGGATCGACCTACGCGGTCAGGTCGCGGGGATCGACTTGCCCGGTCAGGTCGCGGGGGTCAAGGGGGCAGCGCCCCTTGCGGGGGTTTCCGGGGGCGGAGCCCCCGGAACAAAATTCTGATTATAGGAATGATATAATCAACAGAATTCTTCAAGACAGTCAAGGGTGATGCTACAAACATGCACGGGCTGCTAATGGAGTCTGAACAAGACTTAACGGACCGAACCGGAGACTCAACGGATCGACCCGGGCCAACCCGGGCCTTGCCCAGCTGGCGGTCGACTGCCAGCACAGGGGCGGTCGACCGCCCCAGCCAGCAGCTGCTAGCCTGCCTGAGTCTCAGTAGCGGTCGACCGCCAGCCAGTGGCGGTCGACCGAAATTCCCAGGGATCACCCGAATGAATGTTTTACAGTGGCGGTCGACCGCCAGGAACCTTAGGTCGACCGCCAGCCCCGAGCCAACCTTATTTGACTTCGAAATCCACCTCGTGACCAGCCCCTTTCCATGGTTTTGTTTAATCAAACCTCACCTAACTTCCCATGATTTGTGGATCTGGTCTGGGACTTGTTTATAGACCATTCAAAGTCTATAAAACTATTACAAGAGGGTTGGAAACCCTAGATGATGGAGTTGATGAAGTGAATCAAGGGAGGCCATTTCGAGAGCACTGTAGCACCTCCGTGAACAGTGTTTCGAGCAGAACATCTTCATCCTTCCAAGAGATTCAAGCCTAGATCTGAAGCTATCTCAATCTCCAAGGAAGCTAGAAGCATTCAAGGCTCTCAAAGGTGATCAAAGTTGCATCCATAAACCGCTTCATCAACTCAAGAGGATCAAGAGAAGATCAAAGCTACATCCAATATCCTCTCCATCAACTCAAGGTGATTCAAGCTTATATCTCAATCCAGCAACCTCCAAGAAAGAGTAGAAGCAAGTAAGGCTAAGAGGGAAGATCAAAGGAGGCTTCAAAGGGGTGTTCAAAGCAAGAGGAGTTCGAGTTACTGTTCACGTGAACAGTACTCCGTGAAGAACATCTTCATCCAATCCAAGGTATTCAAGCTCATATCAAAGAGATCATCTTCCAAGATCTGTGAAAAAGGAAGCAAGGATCAAGGTAGCATCTATTCATTTCTTCATCCAATCCAAGAGATCAAAGAGAGACGATCAAGAGAGGAGATTGGAAGAACAGTTACTGTTCACATGAACAGTACTCCGTGAAGAACAATCATCCATTCAAGGGTGATTACAAGAAGATTGATTTGCAAGAAGAAGAGATCCCTGCTGCTGATCAACAAAGCATATTGATACAAGGGCCAATTCCTTCTCACTCAATCTCTTATTTTAATTCCTTCACATCTGTTTTACTTTCAATATTGTTAAACATTGAAGTTGTGATTCGTCCCTACCAGGTGGTTAGTAGGAAGGCAATTGGAGGGTGTTCCAATTTGCGGTTGACGTCCCTACCGGTGGTTAGTAGGAAGGCAATCGGGAGTTCTCCGATTTGCGGTGTAGCCGTCCCTGCCGGCTTTGTGTGTAGGAAGACAGAAAGAGGGTTTTCTCTATTCTGTGGTTTGGGGCGTGTCCCCAGGTCAAGCTGTGAGTCAGCAAGGAAGTCTCACCGGGTTTTGGTGAGGGGTGGACGTAGGTTGCGGGGTTGCAACTGAACCATCTTAAAATCCCTGTGTTGTGGGTTGTTTATTTTGTGTGATTGCTCTATATTTTCTAACCCCATTCGCAGGTTCGTGTGCTTCCACACTTGGTTATATTGCTCACACACATATGCACTTTGAGTGATCAACATAGCATACACACACACGCACGGTTCTTGCAAGCTATTGCATGTCCATCTATGTGTTATGCTTTGTAATTCACTTAAAGAAGCGTGGATGTTTCATAGCTTGTAATTCAAGTCTTTTCATTTGAGCCACTCTACTTAATTCCGCTGTGCATCGTGCCTAAGTGATTCATTCACTTAATAAGAGTGGTTTAAGCTTCCGCTAGCTAAGAGTTTTAAATAGGCCAAAGTTTCTGATAGGATCTATTCAACCCCCCCCTTCTAGATCCGTTTACACCTCACGGGACCCAACACAAAGGAGATTTGCAAGTATTGTGATAAAGCTGGTCATAAGACCGAGGAATGCTGGAGAAAGTTAGGAGCTTGTCTTCGATGTGGGAGCCGAGAGCATCGAATCCCAAACTGCCCACTGATGAAGGAGCAGGACATCAAAGACGAGAAACGTCCGATAAATAAACAAGGCCGTCTACAAGCTCTCCGAGAGACGGAACCCACTGAAGGTGGAATTGTGGAAGGTACTCTCACTATTTGTTCAAAAACTGCTCAAGTTTTATTCGATACCGGAGCAACTCATTCATTCGTTTCCAAGAACTTTGCTGCTTCATTTTCTAAGAAACATGAACTGTTAGATTTGGTCATATCTACACCTCTTGGGAATGAGTCTGATATCACTTACCACTATCCAAATTGTGAAGTGATGATTAAGGGAAGCAATTTACCTACTGACCTGATATGCCTAGATATGAAGGGTTATGATGTCATACTAGGTGCCGACTGGCTATCCACATACCAAGCAACTGTAGATTGCCGGCATGGCAAGGTAACTTTCGTAGATTTCCCAGAGCTAGTTTACAATAGCCCTCGGAGTAAATCACTTCTTATATCAGCACTCCGAGCTAGTAAACTTATGAATAAGGGATGCATGGCTTTCATAGCATTCGTGACTGCCACGGAAGTCGAGAAGGTTAAACTTGAAGACATCCGTGTAATTCGGGATTTTCTCGATGTTTTTCCAGAAGATTTAACCGGCTTACCCCCGGAGAGGGAAGTGTCATTCACCATCGACCTTATCCCTGGTGCTGGTCCTATTTCCAGGGCACCATACAGAATGTCCCCTGCTGAGCTGAAGGAACTAAAAGAGCAGCTAATGGAATTATTGAAAAAGGGTTTCATCAGGCCGAGTACTTCCCCATGGGGAGCACCCGTGCTATTCGTCAAAAAGAAGGACGGATCGATGAGATTATGCATAGATTATCGGCAGCTAAATCACCTTACAATCAAGAACAAGTATCCACTACCAAGGATTTATGAGCTGTTCGATCAACTATCTGGAGCTTTATATTTCTCCAAGATTGATCTTCGTTCTGGTTACCACCAATTGAAGATCAAAGAAGAAGACATTCATAAAACTGCATTCCGAAGCAGGTATGGGTATTACGAATTTACTGTTATGTCTTTCGGACTAACAAATGCCCCCGCAGCTTTTATGCAGTTAATGAACAGCATATTCAGGCCCTATTTAGACCAATTTATTGTGGTCTTTATTGATGATATTCTGATCTATTCAAAGACCGAAGAGGATCATGAAGAACACCTCAAGAAGGCATTACAGATATTAAGAGAAAACAAGCTATATGCCAAATTCAGCAAATGCGAGTTCTGGCTCGAGGAAGTATCCTTCTTAGGCCATATCATTTCAAAGAATGGAATTGCTGTTGACCCATCAAAGGTCGAAGCTGTGAAGAACTGGGGACGACCCACAAATGCAACTGAGATTCGGAGCTTCTTGGGTCTAGCTGGTTACTACCGGCGTTTTATCAAGGACTTCTCCAAAATTGCTGTTCCCCTGACAAGGTTAACCCGCAAGGAAGTGCTTTATGAGTGGAAGGAAGACTGTGAAAAGAGTTTCCAAACTTTGAAGGATCTCTTGACCACTGCTCCAGTCTTATCATTACCTATTGAAGGAGAAAAATATGAAGTATATACCGATGCTTCGGGTATTGGCCTCGGATGTGTATTGATACAGAATGGAAGGGTCATTGCATATTCTTCCCGACAATTGAAGAAACATGAAGAGAACTACCCAGTTCATGACTTAGAACTGGCCGCAGTAGTATTCGCTTTAAAGATCTGGAAGCACTATCTCTACGGAGAACAATTCACCGTGTACTCCGATCATAAAAGCCTCAAGTACTTATTCTCCCAAAAGGAGCTGAACATGCGGCAAAGGCGTTGGCTCGAGTATCTCAAGGATTTCGACTTTACTATACAATACCATCCTGGTAAGGGTAATTCCGTAGCTGATGCCCTTAGTCGAAAGCCGAGAACAATATTGGCCAACTGCATGATACAAGAATGGAAACTGCTGGAGAAATTCTCTGAGCTTGATATCAGCACAGATGAGAAGAACATGTGTATTACTCTATCTCATATGAGCATACATCCAGATTTGCTACCTGAAATCAAGAAGTTACAAGAAGAGGATCCCTCACTAGTGGAGATAAAGAGCAAGCTAGACGAGAGACTGGATTTCAAGCTGGCACCTGATGGTAGATTACTATTTCATGAACGGACATGTGTGCCCGTCTGTCCCGAATTGAAGAAGAAGATTTATGAAGAAGCTCATAGATCGAGGTACACAATCCACCCTGGAGCCACTAAGATGTACCAAGACTTGAAAAGAACTTTCTGGTGGCCTAACATGAAAAGGGAGGTAGCAGACTTTGTGTCTCGTTGCCTCACATGCCAACAAGTGAAGGCGGAACATCAAAAACCCGCCGGAAAGCTACATCCGCTGGATATTCCCAAGTGGAAGTGGGAGGACATTGGCATGGACTTTATCATGAGTTTGCCCAAGACTAGGGGCGGATATGATGGAATTTGAGTAATTATCGACCGATTAACTAAATCGGCCCATTTCTTACCTATCAAAAGTCGATGGTCAGTCGACGTACTTGCTGCCCTGTATATTAAGGAGATGGTTAGATTGGATGGAGTTCCCGTCTCGATCGTATCTGACCGAGACCCACGCTTCACCTCTCATTTTTGGAAGGGTCTACAACACTCTCTGGGGACGAAACTTAATTTCAGCACTGCTTTCCATCCCCAGACAGATGGTCAGACTGAAAGGACAAATCAAGTTGTTGAAGATATGTTAAGGGCATGTATTATAGATTTCGGCGGATGCTGGCATGACCACTTACCACTAGCCGAATTTGCATATAATAACAGCTATCAAGCTAGTATTCAAATAGCTCCTTTCGAGGCGCTTTATGGCAGGAGTTGTCATTCTCCAATATGCTGGGAAGAAGTCGGTGAAAGACAAATTCTAGGCCCAGATATGGTTAGAGATTCGACTGAGAAGATACACCTTATCAGAGAGAGACTCAAGGTAGCTCAGTGCAGGCAAAAATCTTATGCTGATAATAGAAGGAGAGATTTGGAATTTCAAGTGGGTGACCATGTATTTCTCAAGGTATCTCCCGGCCGAGGTATTAGAAGATTCGGTGTTAAGGGCAAGCTTACACCAAGGTTTATCGGTCCATTTGAAGTATTGAAAAGAGTAGGCGAGGTGGCTTACTGCATTGCCTTATCTCCTCAACTCTCGGAAGTGCACAATGTATTTCATATATCTATGCTGAAGAAATATGTGCATGATCCTTCTCACATCATCAATCATGCTGAATTGGTGATTCAAAGGGATCTTACTTATGAGCAAAGGCCGATGCAGATCTTCGACCGCGAAGTTCGAGTTCTAAGGAGCAAGACGATCCCTATGGTAAAAATTCAATAGAATCGATGCTCGGAGTAAGAAGCAACTTGGGAGACCGAGGAATCTATGAAGAGAAGATACCTAGAACTATTTTAGTCGGCAAGTATCTTATACTTTCTACAGTATCCTTATGTAGTTGAATTTACCCTTATACCATTGAATTTGGGGACCAAATTCTTTTAAGTAGGGGAGGGTGTAGCACCCTTTAAAAAAATGAAAGAAAATTATTATTATTAATATTTGCCACAAAAAAAAAATTAAATAAACTCTTTAGGAAGTTTATGTAAGAAGTGGAAACGAAGTTATCATATGTAAAGATTAATACCTTAAACCATTTTAAGCAGATTTGAACTGCAGAGTCGACCCTGCCAGTTCACCGCGTTGATGCAGTACTGTTCATCGCGTTGACGCGATGAACTGATGAGTCAACCCTGTGAACTGGAAATGAACTGATGAGTCGACCCTGCCAGTTCACCGCGTTGACGCAGTACTATTCATCGCGTTGACGCAGTACTGTTCACATGAACTGATGAGTCGACCCTGCCTGTTGGAAGGGTTGACGCGGTACTGTTCACATAAACTGATGAGTCGACCCTGCCAGTTGGAAGGGTTGACGCAGTACTGTTCACATGAACTGATGAGTCGACCCTGCCTGTTGGAAGGGTTGACGCAGTACTGTTCACATGAACTGATGAGTCGACCCTGTCTGTTGGAAGGGTTGACGCAGTACTGTTCACATGAACTGATGAGTCGACCATGTTATGTTATGTAAAGGTTATTCACTTAACAAGTGGCTTTCTAGTGTAGTTGGTTAAGTGACTTGCCTTCCAACCCAATGACCAGGGTTCAAATCCTAACATCCACCATGTATCTACCCTTTTTGCCAAATAATTATATGTTATAAGCTAATCTTGCACTTACGAATTGGGCCATGGGTTATATGTCCAAACAATTGTCTCTTATCTCTCCAGCCTATCTCTTATCTCTCCGGCCTGTGCAAGCTGTAAAGACTCATTATTTCAGATCTTGTCCCCTATCCGTTCATACTAGACCCTATAACATCCCCTTTTGCTACCCCATTCCCATTCTAGCTTAGCTAAAGGTTGGGGCAAAGCTCTGCTAGAAGGGGTCTGCTGCTACGAACTTCACAGAGGTAGGTGTTCTCAACTTTTAACTAAATTAGTAGCTAATCTAGGATGATTAGTCTAGGCCTTTAGTATTAGGCTCATTTCCATGCGATGTTTCGTGTTTATAAAGCATGTGTTGGCTTAAATCTAGGATGATTAGCATATATTAACTTCATACCTAAGATAATTAGCATGTATTAACTTTATACCCAGAATAATTAGCAAGTATTAGAAAGTATTAGTGTCATATCTAGGATGATTAACATGTATTGGCTTAAATCTGAAATGATTAGCATATATTAGCCTTATACCGAAAATAATTAGCAAGTATTAGCAAGCATTAGTCTCATATCTAGAATGATTAACATGTATTGGCTTAAATCTAGGATGATTAGCATATATTAACTTCATACCTAAGATAATTAGCATGTATTAACTTTATACCCAGAAGAATTAGCAAGTATTAGTATCATATCTAGAATGATTAACATATGTTGGCTTAAATCTGAGATGATTAGCATGTAGTAGCTACTATCTATATTTGATATAGTTCATGCTTTAGTAAAGGGCCTGTCATTATGTCAATTTCTGTGAAACTAAAACCTGAAATAGTGAAAGAAGAAATTGTAGTCAAGAGGATGAAAAATGTGGAAAAGAGACCAAGTTGAAAGAGGCCAAGTTGAAAAGAGACCAAGTTGAAAAAGACCAAGAAATTATATTGAAAATAGGGGGGGTTCTAAGAAGGAGAATAACGAAGAATCTAGAGAGAATGAGAGTACATGATAGAAGAGAAAATCGTAGATTGGAATGTTAGAAAGAAGTTTTATGAAGAGTGCAGAGAGAGAAAATGAGAGGAAGAAGGTGAAAAATGTGAAAAACCGAGATCTATAGGCATATGTGAACAGTTACTGAGTAAAAAAAATAGAACCTTAGAAAATTAATTATAACTTAAAAACTAAGAAGAATTGGAGGTCATGGTAGAAGAATAAAATCTACATCTATAAGAGAAGAAGAACTTTTGTGAAGAACTCAGAGTGAAAAGAGGATTGAAAGGGCATGAAAACTGGGAAACAAAAGAAAGTATCGACCTTGCCAGTTCATCGCGTTGAAGCGATGAACTGATGAGTCAACCCTGCCAGTTCATCGCGTTGACGCGATGAACTGATGAGTCGACCCTGCCAGTTTATCGCGTTGACGCGATGAACTGATGAGTCGACCCTGCCTGTTGACAGGGTCGACGCAGCCTGTTGACAGGGTCGACCCTGTCTGTTCACTGCGTTGACGCTGTGAACTGATGGGTTGACGCGATGAACTGATGAGTTGACGCGATGGACTATTGAGACGACCCAGGTAGCTCATTACGTTAACGTGATCATTAGGCTTTCACTTTTGCCATCTCCACTGACAGATGGCAGCCGGAGAGGTGATTTTAACTCCTGACAGGGTCCTCTGAACCCTGTATAATTCCCAGGAAGGGCATTCCACAGTGAGGGTGTCATTTCCAAAATTGTCAGGTGGCCTATAAGGCACCTCTCTTATCTAGTTTTTCCGTGTATCAAATGTTACTGGTTTCCACTCCTATTTCATCCCCACAAATCAATGCGCCCTTGGATTCCATTCCATAATTCCACCTTATATATCATACTGGTCAAACCTTGAAATTCCATATTAGCTATAAATGAGAGTGGATGTCAACATACATGATGAATGCTGTGCATATAGGGCCCGGTCTGGTCCTGGAGGGAGCACTCGAAGGTACTTGTGCCCATGAGAGTTTATTGACCACGGTGTTTGGCATTGCACCAAAGTACTTGCTTGCTAGACTTTAGACATTCCACTCATTCTCATGATATTACTTGATTGATTGACTTGAGACCCACAAAAGGGTAAAAGTGCTTACTTGAATGCATTATAAATAGCCAATTCCAGTTATACATACTTGAAACTACTTTGCTTACTATTGCTAGCTTGAATAACATGTTTCTACTCAGTTACTAGCTTGAATAACATGTTGCTATTCAGTTATCACTGACTTGACATCATTTACTATCACTTGCCACTGCTGCTTGAAATTGTGAAATCTATACTCTCACTTTCTACTCCCGTCGATTTTACAATTCTTTGATATCTATCTGTCTGCATGCATAGGTTACGTACATTAAATGAATGTGTAATTCACTTAAAGCATGTTAAAATTTGAGATGTAAATCCTACTGAGCGATTCGCTCATCTAGTTGTTTTCTAACCTTTCCAGGAAATTCAGATATCAGCCAGAACTCGGGAGGGAATGAGTGGGAGTGATGAGTGTAAAAATAGAATTATCTTGTTATCTTGTAAATTGTGCTTGTGTAAATGGTGTTATTGTAATTTCATTTATGTCAGTCATATCAAGTTATGTCAGACGTTAGCTGTATAAGTCCAATAATTGTAATAAGGGCTTGAAGCCTAGTAGTTGGACTTGGATATGTATGTAATTGTCATTGGGTTAGTTGTATCAATTGTCAGCTCATCCTAATTGTATTAACTTCGAGTTAAATCTTAGTTATTTGCGCACTCTGATATTTACAAGATTGACACGGTCTATATAGACGCGTCACGCCTCCGGGTAATCTTCCGCGCTCGGGGCATGACAATATTAGTGACAGAAATTTAAATAGCCATTGCGGGAAATGACTCGCCGCGGTCTCGAGAATATAGCAGATATAAGAATAGCACAGAATATAAGTGACGAAAATTTAAATGGCCATTGCGAGAAATGACTCTCCGCGGCCTCGAGAATATAGCAGATATAAGAACAACACAGAATATAAGTGACGGAAATTTAAACGGCCATTGCGGGAAATGACTCTCCGCGGTCTCGATAATATAGCAGATATAAGAATAGCACATAATATAACTGACGGAAATTTAAACGGCCATTGCGGAAAATGACTCTCCGCGGCCTCGAGAATATGATGTGATCGACAGGGGCCAGAGATCCCAAAATAAAGAAAGTGATCGCGCCTATCTCAAAAGCGGGAGATGGCGGGTTACTTCTTCCTCTCTCTTTGGCCGGTCGATGGAGAGGGCTTTCCTTGGTTACCCTTGCAAAAGAAGAAACAGACAAATAACATGTGGATCAGAAAAGATGGTAGTGTAATATTAGTCCCTTGATGAAGAATAATGAAATCGTGGCAAGACACACACCTGGTTGGTGTTATTTTTAAATCCCTCTCGGACACGAGTAGGAGGAAAATACTATGATGAATGGGGGATCGTGCAAACGTGCATAAAAACGGATCTTCCTTATGAAAGGAGATGACGGATGACGGGATGGTGCATGCGATGGAAATGACAAAAGAGAATGGGAGAGAATGGCTTATTGAAGGTGCCGATGGCGGGATCCGGCGGAGCTTCGACTGCGTGGGGACGACGTGGAAGTAGAACGGATAGAGCCAGTCTTCCTCTCGTGAGCGCGGACACCCGAGAAGCCGGCAGAACCTCCCCCTATAAAAGACCCACGGGTTAGAAATGGGATCCGACAGAGTCTCTCCTTCCTCTGTCGGATCTGAAGCCCCTTCCCTTCGAGGGAGGGGGTCCTCTATTTATAGAGGGGAGGTGGGTTGAGGCGTCCAGGGACCTGGACGCCTCAAGATGGGGGCGTCCAGGACCCTGGACGCCTCCATCAACACATTAAACCTTTTTTATTTTTTTATTTTTAATATTTTTATGAAGGCATCCAGGAGACTGGACGCCTCAATGTTGAGGCATCCGGGACCCTGGACGCGCCCAATTCTGCCCACCGGAACCCCGCCGAAAGTCGTAGACAGTGGGTAAAGCCCATGATTTTGGTGGGTACCCGTGACTCACGAGTGGGCGCGTCTAACTGGCAAGACGTCTTTATATTTTTAGATTTTTCCGAAACGTCAAATCGATCGACGGATCGGGAGCGTCCGGGTGTCGTAAATTGAAGGCGTCAAGGCACCAGGACGCCTCAAATAGAGGCGTCCCAGGCCCTGGACACCTTCACAATTATTATTATTTATTTGTTTTTTTTATTTTTCACTGATGGAGGCGTCCAGGGACCTGGACGCCTCCATGAAAACTTGTCGGATCCCCCCGAAAGGCCGTCGGCAGCCATCTGCCAGACATCTTCCTGATTTCGAAATCTTTCGGTACGTCCGATTGGTGGCGATGCCGTCCGTATGCCACATGATTTCCGCAACGAGGCGGTTTTCAGATGCCGAAGAAGTGTTACGTTACCCACTCAAAAGGCGAAAGAAGACTCAAGAATGTGAAGCACTCAAGCGATTCAAAATGCAAAAGCCACTGCGGGGCGTCATATAGTAATATGATATTTTCTCAAAGTGATGTCAGGAATAGCTTGTCTACAGTCACGTGGTCCCATTTCCACGCGGGAACCTCCAAGGGCTAAAGCATACCTCCTGGTCGCTGATGCTCCGCCTTCACCTGCTGACAGGTTAGGCATCGGGCCACATACTCAGTAATATCTCTCTTCATGCTTGGCCACCAGAACTGCCTCTTCAAGTTCCGATACATGTTCGTCGCTCTCGGGTCTACAGTGTACCGACTCCCATGAGCCTCAAGTAGCACCGTACGCCTCACCTGCTCCTCGGCCGGGACGTACAGCATCTCACGGAATCTCACAGCTCTGTCCTCGCCGAAGTCCACATCAGCCAGAGCCAAAATCCGGGCAACTCAGGGTTTGCACGCTGAGCATCTGTCACTTGACGACAAATCGTTGGCGTGACAATCAAGCTCGCAAGAACAGCTGACCCCGGCTATTGGGGAACCCTGAGCATAAATGACACAGACAGCACCTGTTCCCAGAGCCTCCACTTCCTCATCATCATGGTGCTGACAACGACCTTCCTACTCAAGGCATCGGCAATGACATTCATCCTGCCGAGCTGATAAGACAGGGAGAAGTCATAATCCTTCATATACTCCATCCATCGCCTCTGCCTGAGGTTAAGGTCCTTCTGAGTGAACACATACCTCAAACTCTGATGGTCTATGAACACCTCAAGCTTCTCACCGTACAGATAGTGCCTCCAAATCTTCAATGCAAAGATCATAGCCGCTAACTCAAGGTCATGGGTAGGGTAGTTCTCCTCATGTGACTTCAACTGCCGAGATGCATACACCACAACTCTACCGTGCTGCATCAGCACAGCACCCAACCCGACCCTGGAAGCATCTGTACACACCACAAAACCTCCCGATCCAGAAGGTAACACCAACATCGGTGCCGAGGTGAGCAACCTCCGAAGCTCCATGAAGCTCTGCTCACACTCACCAGTCCAGACAAATGGCACATCCTTCCGCGTAAGCCTGGTCATCGGGGCTGCAACACGAGAAAAATCTTAAATGAATCTCCTGTAATAGCCTGCAAGCCCCAAAAAACTCTGAATCTCCATCACGGACCTTGACCTCGGCCATTGCATCACTACCTCGACCTTGGCTGGATCCACGGAAATATCATCACTAGAAATCACGTGCCCCAAAAAGTGCACCTCGTGAAGCCAAAACTCACACTTGTTGAGCTTAGCATGCAACTGGTGATCTCACAAGGTCTGCAACACAACCCTCAAATGATACGCATGTTCATCTGTAGACTGCGAATAAACAAGGATGTCGTCCACAAACACGACCATGAACTGGTCCAAGTAGGGACGGAACACCCTCTGCATCAAATCCATAAATGCTGTGGGGGCGTTGGTGAGCCCGAACGGCATCACCAGAAACTCATAATGCCCATATCTCGAGCTGAACGCAGTCTTCTCCACGCCAGACTCTCGAATCTGCAACTGATAATAATCGGACCACAAATCAATCCGCGAGAATACTCGAGCAGATTGAAGCTGGTTGAACAAACCATCAATCCGCGACAATGGATACTTGTTCTTAACGGTCACCTCATTCAGCTACCGGTAGTCAATGCACAATCTCAGACTACCATCCTTCTTCTTCACAAACAACACTGGCGCCCCCCAAGGGGAAAAATTAGGACGAATATACCCCTTGGCGAGTAACTCCTGCAACTGCGCCCTCAACCCTCTCAACTCAGCGGGAGCCATACGGTAAGGAGCCTTCGACAAAGGTCCCGTACCAGGCACAATCTCGATCACAAAATCAATCTCCCGCTGGGGAGGTAATCCAAGTAGGTCCTCGAAAAAAATATCGAAAAACTCGCACACCACCGGAATGTTCTCCACATCCGGCTCCGACTGGGCCACCGCGACCACAGAAGCGAGGAAACCCTGACAACCCGCATCAAGCAAACGACGAGCCCTAAAAGTCGAAATAAGAAAGCGGGAAGAGGAAGACATAATACCTTGGAAATAGAAGGTGGGTCCACGAAGCCGCCGGAAATAAACCTTCTTCAAGCCACAATCCACCAAAGCATGATGCGTCTCGAGCCAATCCATGTCCAAAATCACATCAAAATCCTGAAGTGGCAACGCATAAAACCTAGCCGACAAACTCCGCCCTTCAATCCATACAGGAACCTCATCAAAACAATATGGAGTGATCATAAAATCACCAGAACGTAACTCCACTGCCAAATCACAGGACAACTGGGTCACTGGCTCCTCAATACTCAGTGCAAAATCCTTCGAAATAAACGAATGAGACGCGCCAGAATCTAACAAAACTCGAGTTACACAACCCCAAATCCAAATGGTACCTTCCACGAGCTGTGACGTCGCTGCCTTTGCCCTGGTCATGTGTGTAATCTGGCCTCGAGATCTCTGCTTGCCCCCTACACTCGCTGACCTGGGTAGTGGTAGATACTACCCCTGCTGCTGCGGGTATGACATCTGCTGCTGGGGGTACTACTTTTTTTTAATAGAAGAGCCTAACCTAGAAGACAATGGGAGAGTGCACCCCTTACCATCGGTAAGGAGAAGGCCACTCCACCATCAGACCACTAGGGGACAATAATTTATTAATAGAGAAAATGATTACATCAATCTGATACTAGGCAAGCCTAGTGAGTCCAGCCGAGCCGCACCTTTTATAATGGAAGGTAGCTCATCGTAAGAATAAAAAGAATTACATTTAGTGGTGCAAGCTAATGAAGCAAGCAGGTCTGCAACAGAATTGGCTTCTCTGTAGATATGAGACAAAGAATCCTGCTGAGATATAATGTTCCAGATTTCTCTGACAACGCTAAGAATAGACCAAGGGCAATGAGTATCCTTTTTAACAATACGGACAAGGGTGAGAGAGTCGCATTCAATTAGGGCTGGATTTGAGTTCACAGTCTTCAAGTATTTGATGCCATCAAGAAGGGCACGAGCTTCAGCTATGAGTGGGTTGGATTGACCATAAAAATGAGAGAATGCAATAATAGCCTTGCCTCTGTGGTCTCTGATAATACCACCTCCTCCAGTGTATCCAGATAGCTTGCTGGCTCCATCAGTATTTAGTTTTATAGATGGCCAAGGCGGGCAAATCCATCTCACTATCTTCATTTGATGACTACCGGGTGCTTGATATTTGATTCCAAAGTGATCCAAGATTTTCTGGTTTGAAGACTTTGATTCCTTGAGGGCAGCAGCCGAGCATACTATCTTAACTTGGGACATAAGATGATGGATGAGATTTGGTTTGGAAAAAGATTTGTCCTCATATTTTATGCTGTTCCTGGTTTTCTAGATTTCCCACATCCCATATCCAATGTAGGCAAGGGTGAAGAGAGCAAAGGCCGAACCAGGCTGAGCATGGCTGATAGCATTCAGAATGAATTCCCTGGTATTTCGCCCTTCAAAATGCATACATGCTGCTGAAAAGGCAGTCCAGACAGAGATAGCAATATCACTGTTAATGAATAAATGAATGGGGTTTTCCACCTGCGGAACCCTGCAGCATGAGCATTTTGAACAGAGGACAACACCAATTCTTTGAACATTATCATCAGTCGATAGACAGTTATTCAAAATCTTCCATAGATGAACTGAAATTTTAGTAGGAACCCAAGTGGACCACAGCCGATTCCAGGGAATACTAGACAGCTGATAACTGTGAGTGATTGATTTGTAGGTGGAAGCAACTGTACACTGACCTGATGGAGAGGGACTCCAGATGCCCAAGTCCATTTCCTGATTTAAGCTGACAGTTTTGATAGCTTGCTGGATATCATTAGGAGCCAAGGCATTCAGCAGGGCAGAATCTTCTGAAGTAGGGTTCAGAATGGTATCTCTAACAGAGGCTTCTGGATTCGGAATAAGACCATCAGGGACATAGCTATATAAGCACTGTTTACCCATCCAATTGTCATACCAGAAATTGGTATTAGCACCATTCCCAATAATGACTTTCTTGAACTGAAGTATGTAGGCCTTAGCCTTCAGCCAGCTTCTTCGCGCAAAACCCTTCATGTTTCTGAAGTTTGCCTCTCGGATGTGTCCTTTATATAGATACTTGGCTCTAAAATAAGAAGCCCAAAGAGAATCAGTGTGAATAGCATTCCACAACATTTTAACTCGGAGTGCAGTTTCCATAATCCTGAGAGACATGATGCCAAGACCCCCTTTGGACTGAGTCCTACATAAAGCCCTCCAGGCTTTCCAATGTCTCTTTTTGCCAAAGGGTGAAGACCCCCAAAAAAGTTAGCAAAGGCTTGCTCTATCTGATAATGGATACCAATATGCATAGGAGATGAAGACAGTGAATAAATTGGTAGTGAAGCAAGAACATGCCTAATAAGAACCAATCTGGCACCTTGGGATAAAAGGTTGGCCTTCCACCCAGAGATTCTCTTTTGAATAGTGTTGATAACCCCTGCAAAATAAATCTTTTTGGTTCTACCAATCATCAGAGGTATTCCAAGGTATTTATGAGGAAATGAAAGCCTAGAGAATCCAGTGAGATTCTGAATACGCTGAGCAACAGAAATAGGCTTCTTGGGGTGAATTAAAAAGCCACTCTTGCTGACATTAATCAGTTGGCCTGATGCATGTTCATAAGTATGAAGAAGATTCAGTAAATTTCTAATGGAAGTTGAGGTGGCTTTACTGAAAATCAGAGTATCATCTGCAAACAGTAAATGGGATATATTTGGGCATCTCTGATGACCTGAGAACCACTCTATCCGGCCACTGCTGAAGGCGTTTCTAAGCGACCTGCTAAGTGCTTCTTCAGCTATGACAAATAGGGAGGGAGCTAATGGGTCACCTTGACAAATTCCTCTGGTTGATTTGAAAAAGCCAGCAGTGTCTCCATTTAGTAAAATAGAAAACCAACAGTTGCTGATCAGTCTATCAATGAGAGATACGAATGTATTACTGAAACCAAATCTGAGCATAACTGAATAAAGGAAATCCCATTCAAGTCTATCATAGGCTTTAGCCATATCAAGCTTAAACATAGCATTTGAGCCTCTGGTTTTTCTGCCCAATTCAAGAGATAGCTCTTGGGCCATAGCAATGTTTTCTATGATCTGTCTCCCTTTAACAAAAGCAGACTACTCAGCAGAAATAATTCTGGGAAGAATGGTAGCTAATCTTCTGTTTATGATTGAGGAAATGATCTTATAGAAAAAATTACATAAGCTTATCGGCCTATAATCTGTAATATCCACTGAGTTTTGCTTTTTAGGAATGAGAGCAATCAAAGTGGAAGTGACAAATCTTGGCAGAGGAATCCGGGTGCTAAAGGCTTCTTGCACAGCACTGATAACAATGGGGCCAATGATGTTCCATACTTTTTGGAAAAACACCCCAGAGAACCCATCAGGCCCAGGGGCACTATCAGCTGACATACTGAAAACTGCATCATGAACTTCAATTTCAGTCGGAATTTCACAAAGTCTGTCATTATCAGCCAGCTGAACTAATTGTGGAATACAGCTCAAGAAGTCATTATCAATATGATGATCTTGGGTAGAGAAGGCATTCTGAAAATGGGAGACAACAGTTCTTTTCATAACTTCATGATCTGATGAAAGATTACCAGCAGGGGTTTTCAATTGACTAATTTTATGTCTTCTTCTTTTTGCTAAAGTAGACATGTGAAAAAATTTGGTATTTCTGTCACCCTCCAGGAGCCACCTGATCCCTGACTTTTGTCTCCAGAAAAACTCATGCTGCAGAAGCCTATCAGATTGAATGTTCTTTGCTTCTTCTAAGTCGGTCCAGTTAGCATCAGTTGGCTGAAGGTCATATTGATGCTCAGCTAGAAGGACAGCATCCTCAGCTTTGGATAAATTCAGATGAACATTACCAAATGTTTCTTTATTCCAAGTCCGAAGCATCCTTTTTAAAGCTTTGAGCTTAAGGTACAAGCAATTCATAGGAGATGAAGCTACAGGGCTAGAATGCCAGCATGTCTGGACAGCTTCAATAAATTGCTCATGAAGGGTCCACATTTTCTGAAAGCAAATTCTACTCAGTCTACGATCTTGAGAGACCAGTTTAACAAGAAGTGGAGCATGGTCAGAAGCCTCCCTGGACAAATGTTCAATAGAAATAGGGAGATAAGTAAGCCAGTCTGCATTCAGAAGAACTCTGTCTAACCGGGCCCAAATTCCTCTGCCTCCAGCTTGATTGTTATGCCAGGTATATTTTGAACCAATATAGCCACCATCAATTAAAGCACAATCAGATATGCAGTTATTAAAGTCTGTCATAGCAGATAGGTTTGGGGAATTACCACCAAGCTTTTCGTCCACACTTGTGATGCAATTGAAATCACCAGCTATCATCCATGGACCATTTATTTTTGAGTGAACATTAGATAAAGAAGCCCACAGATCTTGCCTCTCCAAAATATTGCATTTGGCATAGACAAAAGTTGAATGAAAATCAGGTACAACAGCATTAGAATGAAGAAGAGTCATCTGCTGATCATCCCTGCAGATCACCGAAAAGTTCAGAGTATCTTTCCAAAGGACCCAAATGTGTGCCAATCCATCAGCATTAGCCACAGCCTTGTCCATTCCCAATTTTCTGCAGATATTGTCCATTCTGGTAATGTTTATTTTAGGTTCCAATAGCACAACGCAGTCAATGTTATGAGATCTTATGAGAAATTTCACTCTGCCAATAGAGATATCATTGCCAATCCCTCTAATATTCCAAATAATGAAATTCATGATAAATGTTTATTATCAAGAAGATTACCCGTGGACCCAGTCCTTAACATGGATCTGGTTGTAACCCCTGATCTCTCATTGTACAAAGCTAGGACATTTTGAGCTTCTGCCATGCTAGCTATGTCCCGTCTTCTAGTAGTGGCCTCATCTATCGATGGAGGCTCGTGCTCTGGCAAGACCTTTGAGTCAGCCTGACAATTGTTTTGGTTTGAAGGGAGCTCCAAAATTGGGCGGACCAAAGTTTCAGAGTGAGTAGCATGAATATGTTCCTGATTTCCAAAAACAGTAGGATCCTGAGCCAAGTCTGGTGAAACCAGTTGAGGAAATGCTGGCTCAGAACTAGAAAGTTGCTCCACATTAATTGTTGGTGTAGTCTTCACAGGAATTGCTTCTTGCAAGCAAATGTTAGAGCGCTCAGCTGAATCCTCTGGGTCTATAGTAGGAGGATTTGAGGAATTTAATAAGCAGGGCTTGTTCAAGTCCGAAGACTGATTTGAGCTATTACCCTGAATAAAATTTCTTGGAAGAATTGAAGGAATGCTACCTTCAGTGGATCTGGTGGCAATCAAATGATTTTCTGCTATTTCCTTCTGATTTGTTACTGGCTGCCAAACGGCCTTACCTTTGATATCAGCTGCAGTCTGTTTAGGCTTCACAGGGTTGGATGAATTCTTTGAGCCTTTGCAGTTTGTTACATTGTGACCAATACGGGAGCAAGTAGAGCAGTAAGATGGAAGCTCCGGGTAAATGACATCATGCCAAGCACCACCTCCTGGGACACCAATCCAAACTTGAGAATGACGCGGCTTGGATATATCCAGCTCAATACAAACTCGAGCAGCATTCGTTTGAGACAAATTAAGAGTGTATTGATCAACCTTCAGGACTCGACCAATATTACCAACAATAGACCGAATCAAGTGTTCTAAATAGAAGTTTACCGGGAGACCAGGGAAAGAAATCCATACCGGGAGAACAGGCGAATCTGCTGTTGGTGAAAAATCCATAGACCATTTGAAGAAACGGAATAAACGACCATGAACAAAAAGCGTCTCCTTTAATAAGAGAGATAGATAATCTTCATAGTTCCGGAATCTCAATAGAAGGTGTCTGTTATCCATAGCACTTATCATATAGTCATCAGAAAATCTGCACCTGTTGTTCAAATGAGCTCTGATTTCAGAGAAAGCATGTCTTCCCTGAGGGGTCCGCGCAACCAAAGAGAAAGCAAAAGGACCCAGGGACGCCGAGATCTTCTCCTGGGTAAAGAAAACTACAGGTTCCCCATTGTCGGTGAGTGCCGGAGAGTGGACCGATCCCGGGACGACCGGCGGGGCCATGGAAGACGACAATACTTCAGCAAACGATCTCCCGCCAGTAGTCGAAGAAATGCCCAAAGAAGGAAGGCCAGCCTGAAGGTGAGAAGAATCCCGTTGAAGGGAGGCCACGGAAGGGCCAGGCGCCGAGGGGGCCACGGGTGGCCCCCCGGGGTCAACCATCGAAGACGGTGACTCAAGGTCAAAAAAATGCTTTTCGCCGCCCTCTAGGTCACAGCTCCCATCTACAAATCCTTGCTGGGGGTACTACTGCTATTGAGGATACTGCTGCTGCTGCAGTCTCTGGGGACAGTCGTGTGCCATATGCCCTGGCCGGTCATACCTGAAACAAATCACCGGTGCCGTGCACTACCTGCCTGGGTGCGACTCGCCACATTGGGGACACGGTCCCCGTGATCCACCCACTGACCCCTGAAATTGAAAAGGAATCGGCTGCTATAAGCTGCCTGAAGACGCCTGCCTCTGATCCTTGCGCTTCTTCCCAGAGTTCTTCTTGAAGAACCTCTTAACCTTCGAGCCAAAAGTCGCAGATCCTGTCGCTGACGCCACCGGCACTGATGCTCCCGAACTACCCGTCGCATGCTGAAAGGTGCCCTGCTGCTGGGTAGTCGCCTACTGGCTATGTCCTGACTGGGACCTCGGACCTTCTGCATATCCAGCTCTAGTGATGCCGCCACACGGGAAGCTGTCTCCAAATCGGTGGCGCGTTCGCCATCAAAATGTGCCTCAGCTCCTGCCTCAAACCCTGGACGAACTGCTCTATCTTCACTCCCTCATGTTCCATGATATGGGGAGCATAACGGCCTAACTCCATAAACCGAGCCCTGTACTGCAACACTAACATGTCGCCCTGAACCAACTCCAAAAATTGACGCATTTTTGTGTACCAACATAGGATGGGCAGTAAGTACGCTCAAAGACCGTAACGAAGTCCTTCCATACGATCTCCTAAAGTGGACGAGACTAAAAGGACGTCTTCCACTCTGAAGACCACCAATCTCGAGCCGTACCCTGCAACTGGTTACAGTCCAACATCACCATATCCTCCTTAGCACAGCGCATGGAATTGAACACTCTCTCCATCTCATCAAGCCATCTCCTGGCCACATCGTGATCTGGCTGGCCATCGTAAGAGGGTGGGTGAAATTGTAAGAAGTCCCTCACAGCGCGACTAGGTCCACCCCTAGACGACGAGCCCTCACTAGCATCACCGCCAAACTACTGAGACATGAACTGAAACATGCTCCGAAAGAAATCCTCTGCCCCTGGAACTCTCGTTGCATCAGTGGCATCTGGTGGCACTCTGCTCTGCTCCTCCTGCTCCTCTGTTGATTGTCCCTACTGAGAGCAAGTCCTCCGCCTCGGCGCCATACTCGCCTACTGCAAATAGATAGAAGACACGGAAAATAACGGAATCAATAAAACACACGATGCCCTAAGCCAGTGCCAACTATACATCATCATTGTGGACTAGTTGACCACTACAACTATTTACGATTCTTATATATATCCACAACCGTGCTCTGATACCAGCTGTGACGACCCGAGATCTGAACACCGGGAAGGCCCGATAACTCGAATCTCGATCAGCCACCCACGAGCCCGAAGACTCGGAAGGGTTAAAAGGATGGTGCGGAGATACACAAGAATTTAAAATAATTACAGAGCTACGCAGATTAAATGAATTAAGCAGGAAGTAATAAATGACATTAATTAAATTACATGGTCCACAATAATAACAACAGTCTAAAATATAACAGTAGTCCACAACTAGTACAACACCGAAAAGAAAGTACAACTACACGGGGCATACCCCGACCTGGCAACTGGCAACTAATCTTGGGCACCTGAACCACGTGGAGTCTCTGAAGCGCTCCCCTGAAGCCTCGTCTCACCTGAAACATGGTGAAAACACACAGGGAATGAGCCTTAAAACAAAAGGCTCAGTAGAGATCATCCGGTCCCCACCTCGCAAATCGAGAAACTGCCGGAAAGTAACTACAAGCTACAACAATGGCTAGTACCGAACGCATAGCACGAAAATCGAGATAACTCGTCAAAACTCAAAGGTCACTACCACACAAAAACAGGAGTACCGTCCACCAGAAGCACAGCCGGATGCGTCCCATGACGACTTACACCGCGCCGCCGTGTCTCCCTACTCGCGCCAGGCGAAAACTGAGACACTCACAAGTAACACTAACAAGGGTCTAGTCAGGGTCGTGCTCGTCAGCACGCGTCCGAAGTCCCCGACCACGTGTGCACACACTGACTGACTGCGCTACGTCAGCCCTCTAGCTGGTTCGTCCTCCCGGCTCGGACTCGAGCCGCCACAGTAGGAGGCCCACGGTAACCCGCCTAAAACTGTCTCTCGGGTAGCCTCGCCACCACTCCCTGGTGGGACCATATGTGTATCGAAAGGCTACGACTAGTGGAGGGTCACTGAAGGTATAGACTCTCTAGTCAACGGAAAACAACGTCTAAACCGGACAAAGTACAAGGGCCGCTCCTCGTACCGACACCGACTCACGGTGACACAAGCCGAGAACGTCAACTCTCAGGATCCCATGGCACCCAAGCATGTGGCCCCCACATGATGCCCAGCATCAGTCAGACCACGGGTCAGCACGTGCATCGAGATCCACTAACCCGGGACTCGAATCGGCAAAACACAACTCCGGTTGAACCTGAACCGCTGGCGGCCCACCTTTGGGCCGCCACAAGGACTACCTTGGGCCGCCACACCCTGGGCCGCGAAAGAACAAGCGGTCCTATACAGGGCCGCCATGGGTATGAGGCGGGGGAACCTTCGGCCACCATACCCAAAAAGCCTCCAACAATCAAAAACCAACAGTCAAAATGCCTCGAAGGCCATGCCGGTCAACTTGGCTTAGCGGTCAAACCTTCGGCCGCCACCTGGGCTCAGGCGGCTCATCGTGAGGCCGCCAAGCCCAACCCTACGAACGGAAAGACAGAAACGGTCGAATGGGGACCGCCTGAAGGGTGTAGCGGTCACTGGAAGGGTCGCCACAGCCTCCGAAAATCGAGAATGGCGGGAAAATCCCAAAATTGCCATTCCACTCCCCATTCACTCCCGGGTGAAGGGGAAACAAAAGGGAAACTTGTTCCCAAGTCTCTAATGCATCTTTTGATGCCATCAAACCCCGAAAACATGCATTGAAACGCTAGATCGGGCGCTCGAACCCAAAAATCATGATTTTCCCTTCCCGACTTAAAATAACCCTCTCTCAGCCTCGCCTCGGTCTACAAATCACGAAGAAGGAAAACATGGAGCTAGGGAACTTCACCCTACCTTGGATTCGCCCAAAACGCGGCGGATCGCCGCCGATCTTCAAAAACCCGCTTAAACCTTCACGAGCTCCCACAATCTCACCGAGCGCCGAACGCCGCCGGGATCGCCACGCCGCCGCCTATGCCACCATGCCGTCGCGTTGCCGCGTCCGCAGCCGAAGGGGAGGGCGTCGGGGCCGTCACCGGAAGAGGGGGGCAGTCACGGTCGCACGCGCTCACAGGAGAGAAAGGGAGGAAGAAGAAGAAGAAAGAGAAAGGGAAAAGAAAAGAAAAGGAATTAGGGATTTATAGAAAATCTGATTTTTCCAAAAATTACAAAAAATAGAAAAATATACTGCCGCGATCGTTGGAAAACGCTGATCGCCGTGGTACCATTCCTGAGTAGGTGAACGACCCGGTTCACCCGCCATGGGGTTCCGTAGGTCCTGTCAGCGAAAAATACGGGAAACCGCGGAACAAGCTCCGGGACCTCCGAAACTGATCCGAAACGCACGGATCTGAGCATGAAAGATGTCCGAAAGATAATTTCCAGTAAAATGGGAACAAAATCTCCGACAAAATAAACCTGGGACCCAAGAAGAAGGATCCGAAGGGTCTAGAATATTACACACGTTGCAACAACCGCAGCACAATAAATACAACCGTACGCAGACGGTTCACATACACGAATATCTCTAGTGTTCGAAAAATAAACACAAATATCCAAATATGCTCAAATCAAAATACAACCCATGACAAACATCTCAAATAAGCAAGAATAAGATGTAGAAGATGTTCCCCCTTTGATTTCCAAAGCTAATGAATGTTGATGCTTGACTCTCAGATCGGATGATGGCGATTCTTGCATCCTCTTGATCCTCTCGTCGATCCGCTCCTTTTCTTCTTCTTTCACGAACCCCGGAGATGCCTTGATGGAGATCAAAACCCTTGCCCAAGCTCTTATTTTCTCCTCTTTAGCCCTCTTCTCCTACAAGATAGAAAACATTAGCATAAAAAGGGTTTCTCTTCTCAAATTCGTAGGTCACAAGAGAGTATATATAAGAGACATGAAAAAACCCATATATCCATGCAAAACCCTTGCAAAATGACTCTAATATGTCTATCAATGACCTGGGGGCATTGGGGTAAAATTTCAGTCCAATCGGAGCCCATTTGGATGGGTTTCGGTGGCTTACGGAAAACTCGCGTGGAGTGCAGAAACCAGATGGGTCGACCCATCTAGCAAGTGGGTCGACCCACTTGCAGTTCTGCAATCTGTCTGCTGCTGCAGACTTACAAGGGTCGACCCAGTTGGGCACTGGGTCGTCCTATCTAACAGGCAGCTCCTGTTTGGGGTATTTTCAGCCCAGGGGTCGACCTAGACAGAGGGGGGGGTCGACCCATTCAAGCCTTGCACAAATGAAAATCATATTTTGTGAATCCCAATGACCTATACATGCAACCCTATGATATCAAACATCCAATCATGAATTTCTATGATTAAAAATAAGCTAATCCAATAATTACCATACATAAAGCCTAGCCTCACAAGGTTTGCTTTTGTAAAACCTTGAAACTTCCAAGCATTCAAACCATGTGAAGTAGCATGGGAACTTAGTCAACCAACATTGATAGTGTCTTAAAGACCAGAACTAGAGCCAACTTCACCTTCCACATTTGTCATACCTGAGTTGTTGGCGGGCTTCCTCATCCTATGAAACTTAAGAACACACATTAAATAATGAAGTGATTTGTGATTCAAGAAACACACAATGATAAGATATAAATCAATGTTTGTCAATTTTCACTCAAAAACTAAAATCAATTGCTATGAACTTATGGAATAAGTTACACATATGAGAACATAGAAGCCACAAGATCAAAGTGCATGAAGCACCGAAAACCACAATTAGAAATTGAATTTAGACTTTCATGCATCCAAGCAATGTGAGGATCTTTCAACCAATATTTTAAGATTAGCATGAGGAATCTGAATCCCTTTATTAGCATGACTGTCCTATTTAAGAACATTCATGGACTACATTGAAAGCCTTAACACCCCATGAATATTATGCATGAAAAATACTTTCAAACCACCAAATCCTCAAGTAAGGATGAAGTCATTTAGACATGCATATAAACAATACATGTGAGCATCATAAAATCTAATTTCACCAAAATTCACATGAATTAGCTTAATCAACTTTCAAGCACACACTGAGCACATTTCCTTATTTTTTCAAAACGAAATGACCAAGAATCCATATATTGAGAGAGCATCATTCAAATCACATTCATCAAATTTCAAGTTAATAGGTTGAGTACTTTTCAAGCTCAAAAATCACATGAGGAAGAATGCATGAAAATACTCAACCAAGACTTTGAAAACCTATTTGATGAAATACATGAAATATAGAATGAGTCAACGCAATGCGATGAGTGAGTCAACTCCCTTTTGGAAGAAGAGCTTCATTAATATACTACTTTGAGTTCCAAGCATGAACCATCGATTTTGATCATGCAAGCTAAGATAAACATAGCATGAGTTCCTTAAACAACAATCATGACTTCCAAGTGAGATCTTTGAAGTCATTCTTCAACTCATCAAAACAAGATGCAAACTTGTTGCTTAATGAAATACACACACAAGCACAATCGTTTTGATATTATTAAAATCATACACCAAACATTAACTAGGGGTTACAACAATCTTCCCCTTTTTGATGATGACAAAACGATGTGTGTAAGAGTTCCAAAAGATATAGTAGAAATATTTTAATGAGTGTTATGAGAATGAAAGACAAGGCATTCAATCACATTCTCCCTCAAAACTACTCTTTCTCGTAAAGCATAAAATATTGAGCACATATAAGGCTTTGAGCACACACAACCAACATTCTCCCCATTTTTGTTATCTACAAAAAGATAGGGGGTTATGTGACATGATATGAACATGTTTTCCCCGAACATATGATACCAATTCTTATACCGATTGTTACTTTTGTTGGCCCAAAGATATGATACCAAATGTTGTTCAAATTGTTGGAAGATTTATGCAACATGAAGTGTTCAAAATGATGCATTTCAAAATATTCACTATATGTATGCAGAAAATGTCAAATTTGACTTTTATCTTCCAAATGCTAAGTGTATGCACCATGTTCATGCTGAAAAAATGCCAAATATGCAACTATGTGCATCATAAGCTTCAACTTTAAAATGTAATGAATATGCACTATGTGAATGCTAAAAATGTAAGACATGTAGCAATGCACATTGTGACTTCTATTCTTCAAATACAAAGATCATGCTCAAAATTAGATCAAGGGAGAATGTATGAACATGCAAGCACACAAGCACAATCAACAAGCATGCAAATCATACTACTAATAACTCCCCCTAAGTGAGGCACGGGTTGACAAAAGTGCAAGTGATTTATTATCAAAATGTAAGACATGAAGTATATCTAAAAGAGTTTTGCATACACAACTCGGAGTACTACATAAATCATGAATGTAGGCAAATTCATAGTATACATTCATCACAAAGATACCCAACTGTGAAATGTAATGCATGAACAATGAGCTTCAAAACATATAGATTTTCAGATTTTCTAAAGAACATTAGAAGGTAATCTCCTCTCTACACTTTCACTTTAGATTCTTGACTTTCGGTAGCTTCGCATAATCCCGATTTTATTTCTTTTAATGGACTTCACCGTTCGACGCGAGTTTTCTCATATGTCTCAATGGGGATTCCCGACTACTTAGATTCATCACACATGTGGATTTTTGCTTCACCGTTCGGCGCGAGTTTCCTCATTTGTCTCACTGGAGATTCCCAGTTACTTGGTTTGACATACCACTTATTGAATTTTGTGGGGTAGGTAACTTTTTCCTCACAATTACTCTTTAATGTCCATGTAGAGATTCAAGTTCCCTTTAAAGTGTTGGAAGAAATTTCTTAAATCCTTATCAAGTAAAGTCATTAAATTCATTATGTGCAAGAGTGTGGGGGTAAAGTTTTATTTTGCATGTATAGAATGAATTTAACAAGACACGGCTATGACTCCCCCTAAATGTATGCACGGTCGGAAACAAATCATCTCCCTTAGTGTATGACATGTATCACATATGAATAAAATCACTGCATTGTTGTTTAGCAAGGAGGTAAGGTCTTAGAAAATTCAAGGAAGGGTTTTGTAAACCTAGTACATGCAAACATGCAAGGATTTAGTAAATCATTCTTGCAAGCACTCATGATTCAAGATATGCAATTATCATGAAATATATGCATATGCCCTATATGCATGAATATGCAAGGATCTATGAATGATATGTAAAAATGTCAATGCAATCATTTTATGCATGTTTTCAATTTTTGTGCATTCTTGAATATTCAAGCAAGCATGAAACCAATAGATTCAGAAGATGAATTTTTCATTGAATCTAGAATTGAATCAGGAGCATTTTATTTCAGATTTTATCATGAAGAACTATTTTCCTTAGAACCCAAAACGTTCAATCATGAACATTCAAAATAGTATTGCATGAGATAAATTTTCAGTTTAAACAAATCAAGTAACTTGTCATTCATGCAAAGCAACCACACAAGGTCAATGAGCTTTAAACTAAGCCATTATCATCATTTAATATCAATTGTTGCATTTGATCAAGCACTTCCACAGTTCAGAAATTTTGCCTTCTTGAAACAAAAAGGATTTTTAGATTCAATTTGAAAGCTATGCAAATCAAGGTAAATTGATTTCATTTCAAAAACATGTTTCCTCATAAGCCAAACAATTCAATTTCTGAATTTTGATACAAGGTGGAGAACTTTGATCTGAGGATCAACTCACGCATGGTGTTAGCTTCCTGACAGACTTAATCTGTCATTTCACATAACAACATTTTATATACCACATATTCATTCATTTAAAGCTTGTATGACTTGTGAAGAAATGCAATTCAAACATAACATGATATAAGAAACATACCATATTAACATAAGTAGAAGACATCAAAATCACCAATTTTGAAAAAGAAAAAGAGTAAGGTCGGGGTTTTATCATATGAGGGTGCCTTGTTCCCTTTTATTGGAACCCCTCTCATTCTTTATTTACATCAAGGCACACCTTCGTCAAAACCAACTCATTTGACGGATTTTGGCATCCAAGCCTTCTTGGGTCCTTGGATGTTAGTAGCATTTCTACCAAAAATTTTCTTATTTTTCATTGCCACAATATCATCATTCTTCATGATCCTGCAATTTCTCAATGACATGTCCATAGTTTCCACAATAAAAGTATTGAGGGGTGGCAACTCTAGCAAAAGATTTCCTTTTAACATGATTAAAGAAATTTTCAAAATCATTCCATCTCCTATTTGCATAAGATCTAGATTTAACAAAATTAAACCTAGCATTCATTCTAGAAGCATGGAAGTCATGATTTTTTAAAAACCAACACTCTTTCAGAATATGACCGTACTTCCCACAATGAAAACAATAAGGAGATGTGGGTCTACGGAATGACTTTCCATTGTTTGCATGAGTGTTTGTAAACAAATTTTTCTTATGGGGTATAAATCTTTGAGCATGAAAAAAATGTTCATTTCTGAATTTTCTTTGAAAGTTAAACTTGGCATTCATGGCACGAAAATCATCATTTTACTTCACAAAATAATTATCCATCATATGGCCTAGTTTGTGACAATAGAAGCAAGAAACATTTCTTTGTCTTTTGAAAAAAGATTTATCTTTGCATGTATTTTCATCATCCCTTTTCATGACAACACAGTCATTCATTTCATGGCCATGCATGCCACAATAAAAGCATTTAACATTCGATTTCATTTTTCGAGATCTATTTGGCATGTTGGATTTTGTGTTAACATTTCTCTTTTTCTCAACAAACGATGCATTTGAAATACTGGAGAAACACGATGCATGCACAAAAGATGTTTGTATTTTAAGACCAAAGTCTTTCTTTTTGGTGGGTTCATACCCAAGTCATTCTTTTTGTAAATTCACCTTGGTCCCCAATATTTTCTCCAGGTTATCTTTCCCTTTGACAAATTTAGACATAGATGTATTCAAATTAACAATTTCAGATTCAAGAGATGAAACATGCAATTCATAACTAGCTATCTCTTCTTCACATGAAATGATTCTTTCATTCAACATGACATTCACTCCTTTGTGATTTTCTATTTCCTGTGTTAACAAACTCACCTTTTCAGATTCTTGAACAACCACAGACTTACCTTTTTCAAGAACAAGCAGTTTTTCAAACATGGTTGTGTTTAATTGTTTCAACTTTTCATTTTCAGATTTTAACAACGTATTTTCTTTTTCAAAGTTTTCAAAACATTCAAACTACCTTCAAGAAGAGAAATTTGAATTAGCATGGCACCATTTTTCTTTTTAAGATCTTCATTTTCATCCATGATGCTCTTGCTATCAATTTCAGAATCAAGCAATTTCTCAAATAGTTTCTCATCATCAGAAAGAGAAGTTAATTTATTTCTTAAGCTTTCTTCAGATTTCTCAAGCATGGAGAGTTTAGACATCAACATTTTGTTCTGTTCACTCAAATCATGACAATCATTTTCAGAATCAAGAGATGTATTAGTTTTTCTAACATTCTCAATCTCTTCATTCAAGCAAGAAATCTCATCAGAAAATAATTCAACTTTGGATTCTAGATATTCATTTTGTTCTTCTAGATTTTCTACTTTTGATTCAAAAATTTTACAATTTTCACAAGAAGGGTTAGCATGCACATTTTTATATGAAGCAGAAGAATTCACAACATCTTCAATTTTCTTTGTCAATTTCTTATTTTCAGATTTGACCTTTTTATATCTACCTAATAATTCCTCATAAAGCTCCATTAGCTCTTCAAAAGAAATTTCCTCACCTTCAAATTTTACCTCCGAGCTTTCTTTGCTTTCTTCATCGTTGGCCATTAAGCTTGAACCAACTTGGGAATTTTCTACATTTGCCTCAAACCTAGCCATTTTTTCCCATACTTATCTGGCTGACCTGCAAGGAGAAATTCGAGAAAGAACATTAGACTCTATGCAATTTCTCATAAAATTCAAAGCTTTAAGATTGACATCATTTTTCTTTATATGCTTTTCACTCCATTTAGCTTCATTTAATGGAAGTTTATGTGGACCGTTACATATAACTTCCCAGATTTCAAGCTCATTAAAACCAAGATAAGCACAAATGCTATTTCTCTAAGAAATGTAGTTATAACCCTTATAACGAGAGGGAAGAGTAAAGCTAGGCATGTTACTAAATGAAACTCGCCGAGGGATCACTCTAAATTAAGGTCGCGTGACTCTGATATCAATTGTTGGTCCCCGGGTAGGCGAGTAGACAAGAAGGGGGGGTTGAATTGTCTCCCACGATATATGGAAAATTTAAAACTTACTAAAGCGGAATTAACAAGTTTAAAGAGATTGAATAAATTAAGCTAAGCAAAGTAAATAGCTCTCTCAATCTCGCCGCATTCACTTGAACATTCAAGCAATTTAAACGATTAGTCACACATCCACAAAGGCAAACCACAAGACACAGGATTTTTAAGGTGGTTCGAGACCACGACGGACTCCCTACGTCCACCCCTTACCAAACCGGTAAGGCTTCACTCGGGGATAAATCCCCAAACGGAGGCGACGCTCCAAACACACGCAAGACGACGCCTGCACACACAAGGGGATAAATCCCCACGAGGAGAACTCTCCTCACGCTGTAGACACAACAACACGGGGACAAACCCCAAACGCTCCGGATCGTGAATCCAGCAGCATACACACACACACGCTGCAACAACAACAGCATAATAAACACAACCGTACGCAGACGGTTCACATACACGAATATCTCTAGTGTTCAGAACATAAACACAAATATCCAAATATGCTCAAATCAAAATACAACTCATGACAAACATCTCAAATAAGCAGGAATAAGATGTAGAAGATGTTCTCCCTTTGATTTCCAAAGCTAATAGATGTTGATGCTTGACTCTCGGATCGGATGATGGCGATTCTTGCGTCCTCTTGATCCTCTCGTCGATCTGCTCCTTTTCTTCTTCTTCCACGAGCCCCGGAGATGTCTTGATGGAGATCAAAACCCTTGCCCAAGCTCTTCTTTTCTCCTCCTTAGCCTTCTTCTCCTACTAGATAGAAAACATTAGCATAAAAAGGGTTTCTCTTCTCAAATTCGTAGGTCATAGGAGAGTATATATAAGAGAGATGAAAAGACCCATATACCCATGCAAAACCCTTGCAAAATGACTCTATATGTCTATCAATAACCTAGGGGCATTGGGATAAAATTTCAGTCCAATCGGAGCTCATTTGGATGGGTTTCGGTGGCTTACGGAAAACCCGCGCGGAGTGCAGAATCCAGATGGGTCGACTCATCTAGCAAGTGAGTCGACCCACTTGCAGTTCTGCAATCTGTCTGCTACTGTAGACTTACAAGGGTCGACCCAGTTGGGCACTGGGTCGTCCCATCTAGCAGGCAGCCCCTGTTTGGGGTATTTTCAGCCCAGGGGTCGACCCAGACAGTGGGGGGGTCGACCCATTCAAGTTTTGCACAAATGAAAACTATATTTTGTGAATCCCAATGACCTATACATGCAACCCTATGATATCAAACATCCAATCATGAATTTCTATGATTAAAAACAAGCTAATCCAATAATTACTATACATAAAGCCTAGCCTCACAAGGTTCGCTTTTGTAAAACCTTGAAACTTCCAAGCATTCAAACCATGTGAAGTAGCATGGGAACTTAGTCAACCAACATTGATAGTGTCTTAAAGATCAAAACTAGAGTCAACTTCACCTTCCACATTTGTCATACCTGAGTTGTTGGCGGGCTTCCTCATCCTATGAAACTTAAGAACACACATTAAACAATGAAGTGATTTGTGATTCAAGAAACACACAATGATAAGATATAAATTAATGTTTGTCCATTTTCACTCAAAAACTAAAATCAATTGCTATGAACTTATGGAATGAGTTACACATATGAGAACATAGAAGCCACAAGATCAAAGTGCATGAAGCACCGAAAACCACAATTAGAAATTGAATTTAGACTTTCATGCATCCAAACAATGTGAGGATCTTTCAACCAATATTTTAAAATTAGCATGAGGAATCTGAATCCCTTTACAAGCATGACTGTCATGTTTAAGAACATTCATGGACTACGTTGAAAGCCTTAACACCCCATGAACATTATGCATGAAAAACACTTTCAAACCACTAAATCCTCAAGTAAGGATGAAGTCATTTAGACATGCATATAATCAATACATGTGAGCATCATAAAATCTAATTTCACCAAAATTCACACGAGTTAGCTTAATCAACTTTCAAGCACACACTGAGCACATTTCCTTATTTTTCCAAAACGAAATGACCAAGAATCCATATAATGAGAGAGCATCATTCAAATTACATTCATCAAATTTCAAGTTAATAGGTTGAGTACTTTTCAAGCCCAAAAATCTCATGAGAAAGAATGCATGAAAATACCCAACCAAGACTTTGAAAACCTATTTGATGAAATGCATGAAATATGGAAGGAGTCAATGCAATGCGATGAGTGAGTCAACTCCCTTTTGGAAGAAGAGCTTCATTGATGCACTACTTTGAGTTCCAAGCATGAACCATAGATTTTGATCCTGCAAGCCAAGATAAACATAGTATGAGTTCCTTAAACCACAATCATGACTTCCAAGTGAGATCCTTGAAGTCATTCTTCAACTCATCAAAATAAGATGCAAACATGTTGCTCAATGAAATACACACACAAGCACAATCATTTTGATACCATTCAAACTATACACCAAACATCAACTAGGGGATGCAACAACATGTCCATCTTTGTAGTTTTCAATATGAGATCTTTTGAGTCCCCTTCTTAGGCCTTTGTGCTTATTAGGTCGGGATTCCCACATACGGTGTCATAAAGTATAGAGGTGGATTTATTTACGTTGGGAGTCCGTTCCTCCGGACTCGGGCGGTTCTCAGGCGAGTCTTACGGTGCCTATAAGGCGTGCTCGCCTTTAGTGGAGTTGAGGTCGACGTCGTAAGAGGTAACGGTCGGTCGTCGGAGGGTCGTCTTGCGTCTGTTGCGCCTGGGCCGATGCCCTTTGTGACCTGGTGAATTCGAGGATTGTCCTCCCTGGATCTCTATTGTGGGCCACGGTCGTCAGGGGCTTGTTATGCGCATTGTCGATCTCTAGCCGAAGTGGACCCGACGTAATGGGTCTTACATGGGCCATATCGATTTTACCCTCCTCAATATATATATATATATATATATATATAACTGTTGGGTTTTGGAGATGAGGTCAAGATAGATTATCACAAATTCGAAATAAGTTTCTTTTGCACATAAATAGGAAACTTTTTTTCATCCACAAGTTTTTAGAGAAGAAGTGACGAGTTTAAAGAGTATCTTATTACTTTACATGACCGACGTGTCAATCGTTCAGCAGTATTTGTAGATGCCATGAAGTTATACCTCACCGACACACTGCTCTCATGCACGATGGCGATAGTTTTAGCCATCTTTAATTAATGACGGTAACTCCCTGTATGGTTGGAGTGTTATTTTTAATATAGTACTAGTTTTAATGTTAATATTTTTAAAACATATAATATCAATATTGTTATTAGTGGAGGAGGAATATGCAAGAGGTGACAAATAAAAGAGAATATATAACAAAGTTATAAGTGGACAAATAGGAGGAGATGTTATTTTTGGACTCTCAAAATCTGAATTGTATTACTATTTTAATCCAAATTTGGACCTATTTTAAATTCAGTATAGCAATAAATTTTGATTTTTTATATTCACTTATGAATAATAATGTTAGTAATTAAGTCAACTTTATATGTTTTATTTTAACCAATATAATAATCGAGTTATTTTTTACTTTTTTGGATAGGAGGAAAATAATACTGACATAGGAACTTAGAAAAACAGTCATTTGTGAAACAAATGAGGGTGTTTTTGATATTTTGTTGGAAAAACAATGCTGTTTGCCCTTTGTGGATATGAAATTTAGTTAGAATGAATGTGCTTTTTTAGATATTTTAAATTTAGTGCCCCTACTAAGTATTTTGACAATTTTGTACCATTTTCAATAATTTTTCCAAAAGAATATTGTAGTAGCCATGGCCTTCTACTGTGTTAACAAACAAAGACAACCTCTGCTCCGTGGTGAGAACAAATTGGCGGAGCTGACATCAATTCCAAGTATCTTGAAATATAGAGATGCAAATGAGACTAACAAAGCGATATATAAACGATCTCAATTCGTCTCTTTCGAAGACATCCGATAAAATCGGAATAATACAGAGAAGATTAGCATGCCCCCTGCATAAGAACGACGACACGCACAAATCGAGAAACGATCTCACTTCGTGTGTTTATACTTGCTAAAGTAGAAGTCCTTGTCTTCACTCAGGACACTATCTCGAGAGAGGCACGAAAATAAGCAATGGTAAAATATGCACCATATTCACAAAAAAGTGCATAAAATCAGATGACATTGTGAACCATATACACGATTAAATGATTAAGATGAATCGTCACCTCCATTGTAATTAAAAAGGATCATTAACTTTGGGGAGTGAATATATTTTTGTTAACATCCTGGACTTTTGAACTCAAAGTAAGTTAAACTAAACAAAAGTTGGTAAATTCATTTCATAATTCAGATAGTAATCTATCTTGATCTGCATGCATCTAAATTAATCTTACCATTTAAAACAACTGGCGATTCGGTGACAGGGCTCTTCCAAGGTGCTGTTTGGTGCCCAACGCGAATGTTCTCGACACACAATGACGTACGGGATGCTCGCTTCAAACAGTGAGGGGAAGAAGACTCGGAGCACACGCAGTGTGGATGCGGCAGTGAACTCCGGTCATGCAATCCCAGTGCTTAAAGAAAACTTGCAAAGGTGTCCTGCGTTACTAGTTTTTTTTTTTTTTTGATATTTTGCATATATATTCATGTAAAGTTAAGTTTTGTTAAATATACTTCGTCGAACATACTATCATAAATATCTCGAAATATAAGTAATGTCACGATTATGTCGTCGTCGTAACTTCTGTATGTTTAACCCGAGTTAAGTGTGAGTTAAAGAGTAAGATTTTTGTCTATATACCTATGTAAAGTTTGATTTTGTCAAATATATTCTAAATCTAACGACAGTAGATGACACATTTCACATAATATTCTCCTCCGTCGATGATAGTAAACTAAAAGAATATAACCGTAACATTTCTATCTAAACGAATGATATTCATGATAATATGCTCGGGCGAGAGATATATTTGACAAAATTAAACTTTATGAAGATATATACGTTGAAATCCTTTTTTTTAATTAGAGGAACGTGATTGGGGAACCTACCGAAATCGGGAAGGGGCCCCCAATGTCGCCCCTCAACGCCTTTGGGAGGTGCTGTGCTGCTACCTATTTACATATGAGAATCGACCGAGACGTAATTGATCCACACGGGATGAGTGCTAAGATTTTCCTTTTACATATATATATTAATTATTGGACATGGGGTTTCAACTTACTCATCGGAGATTCAACTTGTATAAAGGGGGGGGGGGGGCGTGGAACCCAATTCCCCACTTCTTACTCGTGAAAGAAACTATATGATATAGAAGTCCCAACTTACTTTCATATATGGAAACATATGGGCATTTCATTTTTGGAAGACTAGATATGCATAACATGTTGGATAACAGATGAAAAACTCCTCACGCTACTTTGGATAATAGATACTCGCACTTCCTCGTTTTTCTTTTGACAGGGTACATATAATTTAGATAATCACTCGATCGAATATTAATCCTCCTCCTTAATTAATTAGGATTTTTAAACACAATCTTGCCATAATGCTATTCATACGGACGGCGTTTCTGTATGTAGTCTCGACTTCGAAGGCTCAACTTCTTAAAAATGAGGTTCGAATTCTAGACCTTAAACTCCAAACGAGGAAGTTACCGATGTCGTTGATCCGTACAGTACTCCTTAACTCGACATGCACACCTTCTGGAACCTGCTAACCTGTGGCCGGTGACCTGATCCTACGGCCGTTTCCACGCAAAATGGTGGGGGGACAAGCCAGACGAAGTAGACACCGCAGCCTGCAGGAGGAACTAGCATGGCCACTGGCCAGTTCACTGTGTCTTCTGGTGAGGCGGCTAGCTAGCTTCCCCGAGCACACAACTCCCATCTTGCATGAACACTCCCCCGTCCCTTATTATATCCTAAGTTGTCGTGCCCGGCGTGGGGATGCTAAATAAGAGTGTTAAAATCTCAAATTCTAACTCAAAACTTAACCAATAACTACAGAAGGGAGAGAGGAGCTCGTACATTATCTAATGTGAGATTAAATCTCAACATCACTTGAGATTGAATCCGAATATTTATGATATATATAAGAGTAATACTTTGTGCATCGAATCTGATGCATAAAATCACGTCAACTTGTAATATTTAATCCCATTCACCAAAAAAAAGGTGAAAAGAGTATTTCTACGCAGAAAGGAGAACCCAAGTCAGAATAGTACGGCCCACTTTTTCACTCGTTAAAGACGGAGCACACTCGACAAAAAAATATTTGACTGAAATATTTTGTAGAAGAATGAAATATTTTACATTTGAGTGAAACATTTTGTTACAAGAATGAATTATTTTGTACAAATAAAATTTTTTGTTATATGAACGAAATATTTGTTATCAGGATAAAACACTACAGAAATGAAACACTTTGTTACAAGAACGAAACATTTTTTATAAGAATAAAACACTACAGAAATGAAACATTCTGTTATAAGAACGAAAATAATAAAATATTTCAATTCTATACCAAATGTTTCGTTCATATAACAATATATTTCATTTTTTTACATAATGTTTCAGTCATGTACTTTCCCGCCGAGTGCGCTCCGTCTGTAATGCGCGAAAAAATGGGATGTACTATTCTAACACGGGTTGTCCTCTCTGCACAGAAATAATCTTTTCACTTATTTTTTAAGCCAATGAGAACAAAGGTTACAAGTTGATGTGACTTTGTGCATCAGATTCGATGCACAAAATATTACTTTATATATAAATCTAAATGGTTATAATATGAATGGCGCAATTGAACGAGTGACGTAGAGTTTGAGAAAAACCTAGTTATGATACCATGTCAAAGGCTCAAATTCTAAACTAAAACTTAGATTCTAAGTTGAGGGAATTCTCAACGGATAATGAGAGATACGTCCATAAATTATTCAATGTGAGACTAAACCTCAACCAGAGGCACACCTTTTTCTCCCTATATCTTGAATGGATCCATGATATCTCGTCTCCGAGGAGATGCCATCATGTCAACAATTCTCCAAAAAAGAACATAGACCCACCACCATCCAATATAATAATCATTAGAAGAAAGTTTTATTTAACCTTTTGTATTTTCTTTAAGGTACAAAAAATAGATAGCTCGTATCTCTCAAAAAACTTCTTTTTTTATGTTTTAGGTGTTTTCTTGCAACTAATCTCCTAATATATGATACATTTATGAAGAACTCCCTACACAATGAATACAGGTAAAGCACCTTCTCTATAATTCCTTCCTACACATACATTTGTGTGGTTATGTATATACTTATTATATAAAAAAATCACAAATATATAATTTTTAGGACATTAAACATAGAAATTAATCTCTTATGCTTTTCAGCCTCGATAATCTTGAATAAATAAATAAAAAATTGATGTACCATATATACACTACAGAACACCCTAATATAAAAAATCTGGACAATGGATTGCACAAAATTTCACAGCTCCAATCATATATACTTCATATACATAATGATCTTATCATACACACACTCAGAAGAGCAGAAGATCCAATGATAGATCAGTTAATACCACAATACAACCACACTTTCAAGCACATAAAAACACACCACAACAGCGACATAAAAAGCTGAGGATGTCCTCCACGCATCACAATCCACCCATGTTCCCATGCATGCATGGCGCCAAAAGCTCATCTTTTTGTCCTCCACCATTGAGACGGCTGTTGGCACCTTAGCAGGTGCTGGGCATGTCATTCCAGCGGCAGGAGCCGATGCTCCAGCTGTGGTCCTCCTCGGCGGCCATGGACAGCGACGAGGCCAGGTGCTGCATCTCCAGCCCCACGTTCTCGTCCGTCACCCCCGACGACTGTCCGTTCGACACCTCCCCGCTGTCGCTGTTGTACCACTCTCGGGGCGCTGCCACCGCCGCCGCCGCCGCCGCCACGGCCGGGGCGGCGGCCATCGGGATGAGGTCGAGCAGGGCCGACAGGTCGTCGTCCACGGACCCGGCGTCCTCGGTCCCTTCCCTCTTTGTCTCCGCGTCTGCAAATGGGAGAGAGTACTGCCCGCATTAGAAGCCTATTCATGAGTACCAAGTCAATGTTTAGTTTGACAAGCTAGGCGTTCAACATGTTGCTCAACACAAGAAGCCCTCAAACATGGTGAGGTGTGGTTTTATGTACAGATGCTTCTTCTTTTTTGGGTGCACGCATGGCAGGTGTTTGGTGAACGGCTTCCCATGGCCGGGATGCTCTGTTGTAACCCGCATCATGTGAGAGCAGTGGGGGGGGGGGGTGTGTTTAAACAGCAGTAGATGGGCCTGTGTTGGGTTAAAGAGAGAACCATCACCAGCGGAAAAAGGACACGGGAATCTTGGCCACAAGCCAACAGTGTAGGAGTTACAGAGCCTGATATATATCTCTCTGTCGGGTCAAGAATGCTGAGCCATCAAGAGAAAGAGCAGGCCAAGTACAAAGAGCGATGGCCCGACCGGGGGGTCCAGAGTTGCATGCATGGTACGATACGATACGCACCCATCATGTGAAGAGCCTGGAGAAAAAAGATGCCGAGGGAGACAAAGCGAATCGGAACGAGAAGGACATGCAAAAAGAGCGGGGCCAGTTTGAGATTGACGAGGCCCGAGGCAACATGTAAGCAAAAAGGGCAAGTGACGGACCAATAAGGAGGGAGGACCCCACGCCGAGATGATGGGATCGCGGCACGTGCCTGTTGGTCGAGGCGCTGGGACCACACTCTAGGTTACAGGGGAAGGCCTCCGAGAGATTCCCAATAAGGGTAAAAAAGGGGGGGGGGATGGAATTGCTTACGTTAAAATGAGTCTCCAATCCATAACTACTACGGTGATCGTGATAATCTAAAACGAGTCCTACGATAATTAATTTGTAAGTACGATAATTTATAAAGACTACCGTGTCCATGACATTGAAGTATCATGCCTCCGACCATATATTTTTTCAAAAACTCACATCACATAATTTGTGATGTAGATCAAATTTTGGGACATCCTAATCAGAGATTCAGAGGGGAAAAAAAGGGTTGGGAAAATATGGGAGATGCCGGATAGAAAAAACAAGAGCAATTGATTGGAACCAAGCGCATCATATGACAGGAAGAACTCACTTGTGGGGTGATCGGAGTCGTCCCATTGGCCGCCGGGGGGGTCCGGCATCAGCCCCTGCGAGAGGTCGCCGGCGGAATACCCCTTGACCCAGTTCACGTCCGCGGGGGCGGCCTCCGGCGGTAACCCGTCTCCGGGCTGGTGGGCGGCCTCGTCGCCTCCTTCGCCATCGCTGCCGGCGCTGCCCACGGCGTGGGTGTCGCGCAGCAAGGCGTCCAGTAGCTCGCAGTTGCTCCTCCGCAGAGGCAGGCCGCCGCCGGTGGTGATGACGCGGGATGGCTCGGGGAAGAATTGGCTTGAAGGGAGCTCCATTTTCACGGGGAAACCACGTTGCTGTTGTTGTTGCTGGTGCTGCGGAGGGGGAGGGGGAGGGCTGAGGTCGAAAGCCCCGATCAGGGAGTTGAAGGCGAAGAAGGGGTTCTGCGAAGATGGCGGTGGGGCGACGGGGTTGGTGGCGCTGAGCGGCAGGGAGAAGCCTCCGGCATCGTCCTCTCGGAACCGCTTGGCCCTCTGCGAGGAGGGCGGCGCGAGGAAGGGCGGGGGGTGGCCGAGGCCGAGGAAGGGATTCGTCGTTGTCGTCGTCGCCCCCGGCCCCGGTGCGGCGAAGTTGATGGGGTCGAAGAGGGAGAGAGGGGTGGCACCGATGGAGGTGGAGTAGAGTCCCCTGTGATCGGAGAGAGGCGGGACGGTGAGCCCGGAGGTGGAGGGGCGGTGGTGGAGGGCGCCGGCCTGGTGCTGGATGTCGGGCGGGTAGAGCGGGAGCCCTGCGCGCTGCCGCCGCTTGATCCGGGTGTTCCAATAATTCTTGATCTCGTTGTCCGTCCTCCCCGGCAGCTGCCCACAACCCAATGGAACCCCACGTCAATCACAGAGATAGAGAAATTATCATGCCGGGTCGCAAAAGATCTGAACTTTTCAACAACCCATGGGCTAGAAAGAGAAGGGCGGGATGTGGACAGAGAGAAAGGGGGGTGAGGGAATCAAGAGGAGGAAAAGTGAAGGAAGGGAGAGAGAGAGAGAGAGAGAGAGAGAGAGAGGAGGGTGTTGTTCTTGTTGCTTACTTGGGCGGCCATGCGAGCCCATTTGTTGCCGACCTTGGCGTGGAGCTCGAGGATGTGGCGCTCCTCGTCGGGGGAGAAGGGCCCCTTCTTGAGGTTGGGGCGGAGGTGGTTAGCCCAGCGCAGACGGCAGCTCTTGCCGCACCGCGACAGCCCACTGTTCTTCTGCACGGCGTTCCAGTTCCCCTCCCCGTGCTTCCTCACGTACTCCATCAATATAGCGTCCTCTGCCGCCGTCCACGGCCCCTTCTTCATCGCCGATGACGACGACGTCCCCACCCCTCCCCCTCCTTTCGAACCCGACGTGCTGGTGACCGCCCCCGTTGGCGCCGAGGTCGAAGCAGCCGGTGCGGAGCCAGCGCCATCGCAGCTGCCGCCCGGCATCATCTATAATTTACTCGCCCCTCCCTCTCCCTCTCTCCCTCTTCCCCTTCCCTTCTCCCTGTCGTGCTCCGGCCTCCAAATCGGCAAAACGGCCTCCCTGTGGAGATCAAGGTGCCACCTTTCCCTCTGGTTCTCCCCCGTTTGTCTGTTTCTAGGCCCTTCCCACCACCCCTTTCAAAGAAAACACACACCCACACAAACAACACACAGAGAGACACAGAACAACTCTTTTTTAGAACAGAGGGGAGAAGCTTATCATCAAGCGCAGGCTAGGAGAGAGGTGGCGGCAAGGACAAATGGGCAGTGTGGAATCCGATTCTTCGTATGGTCTCTCTCTGAGAATTCTACAGAAGAAGGTGGTGGCGGCAACGAGAAGTTGCAGCTGATGCAGCAGTATTGCTCACAGCTGCAGTAAAGATTGAAATGGTTGGGGGAAGATGGATAATAGAGAAGAGGAGAGAACAGAGGTTGGGAAGGGTATGGAGAGGGGGGCAGGGGGAGGAAGAGAGAGAAGGCACTCCTCCGAGCGAGGGGTACCTCTCAAAGCCTTGCCCTTTTAAACCAGAGGCCGGGATATTTGAGGGTTAAGCTTCCCTGTCGCCCCCCTTCCCTCACCCTTTCACGCGTTTTCTCCTTCCTTCGCCCCTGCCTCCTCCTGCTCACCGCCACCCTCACTCCCCCCTCCCAAAACGGGCTCTCCTTCCCCTCTCTCTCTCTCTCTCTCTCGTTTTGCCCCGGAGGAGGCCACCCTGCACGAGAGTGGCTCCCCCGCAAAACAGGGGGGAGCTGTGCAGAGAGGGTGGGCACTGTGGCTGGGATGGGCCCACAAGTTTCTTCATTTTATAAAAAATGTGATTAAAAATTCCAAGAATATCCAAATGAATAATTCACAAAATCAAATGTGCGAGTAGTCCTTTTATGTTTTAAAAGCATAATATTGTGAGTATCTTCATTATAATCTTTAGAGGCGGGGTGGGGGATGTTACGTTTATTCTTGTTGATAATGTCCGGGGGAGAGATGTGTAATGTTACCATGGCAGGGGCATTGATGATGACGATGATAAGAAAGCACAATCGTGATATTTCATGATTTCATCTAAAGAAGATTTTCTACAAGTTACATTTTATCGTGATTATTTATGTAAAAGTCTTAAACTTTTAAGTCGGTATTCCGACTAGGTCAAGTGAACTAAAAATATGCAGTATGTCTGGAGAGGAAAAAAAAGGGTTTTTATTCTACAACTGAAATTGTCCATATGTACCTTCCTTAGATTCAACAGAAATATATAGGTGTATCCCCCCTCTAGAGTCTAGACAATCCCCATAGTGAAATTCTTCACGAATATTTTTTTTTGGTTCACAATCCGAATTTTTAATACAGAATTTAATCCGAGAAAATTTAAGAAAGGTGAGTAAATATTTACAGTGTTTATCCATTTTACATAATTAAATCCTTCAGAATTGGGGGTGGAAGCCACGTAGGATGAGATGAGAAGGCCAATTGCACCGAGTGGGTATTTTTGAGAAGAGGTGGGGGGGGGGTCGTCCAATTATAGGTGCCCTCCGGGGCGGGCGTCCAGCCGGTCAGCAGGCTCCGCTTGAGCCGCACTCGTTTTTGAACAGCCTACCGCCACCGCACCACTACGGAGCCAGATGTCCCAGGGGCGCCGCGCCGCCGCAGCAGCTCACGCGCCGCCCGCCAGCCCCGGCGCGGGGCCAGTGAGGCTGGCTGTGCCCATCGGGACTGACCGTGGATGCTCCTCGTCCGAGCCAAATTGCTGGGGGGGGGGGGGTGAGATCAAATCAGATGGATCCCCACCCAACCCCCGTGCCGACCGGATGTGATTCAAATCCAAGTTGAAAGAGATGGGACTGGGTATTGGGGTGATTGAGATGTCTCACATGAGATCCATCTGATTATGATATCTCACAGGAGATCATCGTCATCATTAATATCATAGTCCTACTCTAGTTGTATATAGCCAGATAAAATGAATGTTGTCTCACTACTTTTAATCTATTTAATTTCGTATGTGTGGTAATACGGAAAGGCCGTGTATTTTCTTACGACGTTAAAGCGTGTCATTTTTAAACGCTCCACGGCTCCTTTGTCGCCTTCTACGTTACAGGAATTTGGCCTTCTAGTGGATGTGGGACTTGAGCAGGAGACGGACATGTCTAAATTAATTGAACATGTCTTCCCGTGACCGTAATGCTAATCAGGGTTGTAGAGGGGGTTCTTACCCAACAGCCCAATACCAATGCACGCCCCAATAGCGCCTCCCGGCCCACTACGGCAGGCCCACTTTCCCAAGATAACAAAGGATCCCAGGTGGCCCTCCTCAAGGTTGTAAGTTGTGAGGAAATCCCATGTGCCCTTCCGCTAGGCTAGATGTCAGCAGGAAAGCACCCAAGTTTAGCTCGGCCCTGAGCCATCGGGGAGTTTGGAGAGATAACTCGGCCCCTAACCTCATTAGGTCGGCCTCGAGTCCTCAGAAGGTCTTGAGAGATAACTCAGCTCCAAATCTCAAGAGGCCTACAGTCTTAACTCGGTCTCGAGTCATCAGAAGGTCTCGAGAGATAACTTGGATATGAACCTCAAGATGCCTAGAGCTGTAGCTCGGTCTCGGGCCATGAAGAGTCTCGCATGTTACCGAGGGAACTTTCTCGTCACTACTCCTCTCTAGACGGATCGAGCGTGTTACCGGGAAGGAAGATCTCATGATCCGCACACGTGGCACAGGTTATCCGACATGGACACCGATAGGACGAAATCTTTAGGGACCCTAGGGGTATTCCACATCACCAAGTCCAACGAGATTTATGGGACCCTATCGAAACCTCAGCTCCCCCGCCATGATTAGCTATATAAAGGGGGCCTCTGCAGCCTCGTCTAGTTATGAATAGATGAGGACTCACCTGGAAGGGAGCTCAACCTCTGGAAAATCTCCTCCTCCTATCTCACATCTGACTTAGACATCGGAGGATTTTCCCTTGAAAGAGATCTCGAAATCCCTGATCCTTATTTTCTTGTGGTGGCAGGTTCGCTGACTAAGACATGATCCGTTCTCCCTGACAAATTTCTAGGCTATCTCGGAGAAGCTACAAATTTTCCACCGCTACAAGGGTCATGCATCAAAAATCTTCATGTGTATGCTCACTTTGCATCCTATCTTTTCTAGTCTTTTGAAGCATCCAACTTAGCATCTCCATATCTACTCTACATATTTTTATTGTGTTGTAAAATTTTCATGAATTATAATGTTTTATGTCGATGATAACAAAACATATATTGTGTGACTGATTATTAGACTATGATCTAATTTGATAATAATAAAGCATATTGTGTGATTACTTATTAGGCCATGATTCATCTTAAGGTTAATCAAAATATAATATGATTGATTATTGGATCATGTTGACATCATTTGGAATGTATCTTTGATTGATTATACAAGTTGGAAGTCAAAAATGGATGCTCAAGACCACACTCGAATTTGAAATGACAAAAGGTGGAAAAGAGTCGTACAACGATGTGGCAAAATAAACTGTCAAGCTATGTTTAAAGGCTAATGAAGATGAGGCCGTTGAGATAAACTCCGATCTCGATTATTTTTTAAATAACATTAAGAAATTGCACATGTTGTTTTGTATGAAAAATATGATAAACTTAAAAATAAAAATAAAGTCTTGAAACAAGAACTCGAAGATATACTCAGTAAAGCCAGTCAAATAAAATTAGTAGATGAATTAATTCTTTAACATTTGAGAACAAAAGTTTACAACCTGAGCATAACACATTGTTAATTAAAAATTTCATACTTGAGAAAGAAATTACATGTGTAAATGAAAAGGTGTCTAAAGTTGAAAAGGAAATTAAAACTTGAATGCTGCGTTGTCAAAATTTATGAAAGGTAAAGATAGTCTTGATACAATGCTTGATATGAAAGTGAATTTTTGAAAAGAATGACTTGGCTATAATCCTTTTAAGAAGAAGAGTTTTAAAAATAAAGTTAAGGCATCTTTTGTCGATGGATCTAATGGAAATTGAGGAGGGTGTATCTCGTCGGCCCATTAGGGCCCGCCTGGTCAGCCTACCATGGAGGCCCAGCCCTCTGGTCCTGCTACCCCTCGAGTCAGCCCAACATCTTTCCTGCTCCATCGCAGGCTCGGTGCAGGCGTCGTACCTGCGTGCGCCCGGTAGCGCATTAATGGCGGAAGGTGCACCAATCCGACGACAGGAAAGGAGGACGTCGCCCATGTCGCACTCCGTGACAAAGCAAACTCACACCCCCTCCGGCGAGCTCTGCCGCATTAATGGTGAAGCTGCCCTCCGGCGAAGAGACGACGAGCCAGCGCCCACGCCTCCCTATCTCGTTAGGCACCCGAGCTGGGCGGCTCACGTCTCCTCCGGCCACGGCAACCCAACAGTCAACTCTTCAGCAACGGTATAAATAGAGCCAAGCCCCAACAACCAGAGAGGTATGCTACCTAATCCCCTCGAGCCCTCACTCTCTCACTCTGGTATCCCTCTGTAGCAGCCAGGTTCAAAAGAACTAAATAAATAAATAAATAAAATCTTTTAAATAATATATGGTTAATTTTATAAGATATGAATTATAATTATTAGTGAATTAAATAAAATTTACAATGATTGTAATTGTAATTTGGGCTAATGCAAAAATCTACTAGGCCGTAAAAGGGGGAATTAATCCCTAAAAATCGTAATACCCCAAATCCCTAATTTTAATTGGGTTAAATGGGTTATCCACTAGTGAGGGTCGTTCTCTTGTAAAAACCCTAGCCTAATTAGGGTTAGATTGTGGGTAAATCATGAAAAATCAGAGTATCATTATCTCTTGGGAAAAATAGTTCGAATTAGGACTTTCAGGAGACTTAGATCTATAAATAAGACTCTAAACCCCTTCTAGTCATCCCTAATCGATCGCAGAGGAGGCTGGACGTGGGACTAGGGCGTGCGTCGAGGAGAAGGATCGAGGAGTTTTATGCATCTTCGCGTTCTTCTTCCTCTTCTTCCTTTAATTGATCCTAAGATAGTTATTCTCTCAAGCTAAACATTGATTGATCAAACAATCATGATTAGATGCATGTTTGGATTATTTTAGTGCATGTTTTTCCAATTTCTATCGATTGTCCTTCAAGGATTTTGAGTTTCATGCACGATGCATCACCATTTTTTTCTCTTTTCCTACCGGAACATGCTTTCTGTCTGAGATCGCGTCCGTCACAAGGACCGTGTCCTGAACACGTCCCTACGATAGACTACGACCCAGCCTGATCGCGGCTCCCATGGAGATCGCGTTCATCTGTCTTTCTCAAGAATGCGGCGCCTGAGACAACCGCTTCCTAACTCGTATTTAATTGGAAATCTAATTTTTTAAACAATATGATTAACCTATAATAACTGTTTCAAAATCATGTTTTTCTTTAAGCATGTCGTCTGAACTAATAACTGGTTAGATAAATTATATTGAATCATGGTTAATTCCTTAGAGTCTCTTCCTTTGATCTCCATGAACCCTTATGATTTGTTCTACCTTCTTGTCATTTCCTTACTTCATGTCCTATTATTTTCTTAAATTGATTCCATCATGTCTCAAAGACTTAGAGAATTTTTAAAGTGTATTCCATTATAGCCTCTGATTTTTATTATTTGATTATTTTATAACCGACATTTTGATTATTATTTTATCTTGAATATCATGTCACTTCGGTGGCGTATATCTACCAATTATTCTAGTTTTGTATATTGCACAGTCTTTTTCTTGGTGAAGTTAGGATCCTCCATTGGATATTCCTCGTGTCAGACTAGAACTTCTTCACTAAGACCTCTGTAAATCTCCGTGAGCCATGGATTCTCACATAGACGCTGAGTTGGTTGTACCCCAAAAATACCTCAGAACCTCATCTTACTGTTGTAAGATGTTATTCGACTGGCCTTTGAAACTATGGAACAAGTTTTTGTTTGATTCTGTTCTGTCTGTTCTGAACTTGATGTACCTAGAGACTGCGTTCAAACTTCTGTCCCTTGAAGGCGACACCACGATATATCACGTTCATATAATCCTGTTCTGAACGCATCCATTGATCTGACCACGTTCTTATTGTCCTGTTATGATCACGGCCTGAACCTTGACCGCATTATGATTATTTGACTCTAAACGCGCCCGTACAATTGACCACGTTCTATCAAAAAGTTTCATGTCCGTGATTGCCTGTTTTAATGTGTTACGACCCATGTGTTAACGTGGCTATCGTCTCTATAAGTTTGTACCCTCTTGATTCTCTATACTTAATTTCCATTCGAATGTTTACTCTTATCAATATGATCCTTGCACTTTAATAGTGTTATTTGTTACATTCTAGAACATAACTTTCTTAGTTAAACTTGGTCATTGCTACGTGGAATTGTATAGTGACTTATTGGGACTTTAGGTTCACTTGACACTCAATGCTGACAAATTGGGGGCCTGATCTGGTCTTGAGATAATGTGTCCGAAAATATTTGTGTCCATGAGAGTGTGAATGATTGGTGTGACATTGTACCAACCTAAATGCAAGATTGGATCTTAATAATTCACCCACATGTGATATGATACGATTGATTGATTGAATGATATACTTGTTGCATGATTGAATTGAATGATATGACACGTAATATGCTTGGCCCGAAAGGGTATTATTTGTTGAAACTCAATTGTTAATTGGCCAAAACTCTAGTTATATTCACTTGTACACATTCATCCATTTGATATACATTGTTATCTTGCTTTTGATTTTTTGGAAACTCTGTACCATAAGGGGCAAAGTGCTACTCTACAAGAGCCACCTATTGAGTCCACAAGAAACAAAGTGTTACGTAGAGGGAGCCACCTCTTGAGCCTGGACTGGTTACCTCTAGGATCCCTTCATTTTGTTCTTTATGATATTCCTCAAATCTCATATTCATCGGCTTGATATTATTGCCCTTCCGATTGGACCATCATGTTAATTGATTATTTGACTCGCGCGGTTTTGTCATATAATTCCTTTATATATTGTCAAAATTTTAATTACTTATATTTGTCTATTTCAAGAGATGTAATTCCTATTGAGTTTTTACTCACCTAGTGTTATTTTGCTATGTTTTCCATGTAATAATGAAGATGAAATCCACTTAGATGGGATGAGACAAGTGTGATCGAGTGTTCCTGGAGCTATTAGAAGACCCTTATCTTTTCCATTTTCTTGAGTTTAGATTAGAAATTATGAGAGTCTTATAATTGGGTCCTTTTCTTTTGAATTTGGAATTGTAATTTGAGTCATTAAGGAGTTTGTAATATTTAGTGTATTTATTTTTTAATAAAATTATGTTTTTTATTCAATTTTGGCCTTATTATGGTCTTGTTGGAGTTATCTCTTTTGGTTGTTGTCTCCTAGTTACTCTGATTGACATGATTGATATAACTACCATGTTCCGAGTTTTCCTTCCGCTGCTGCACTCGGGACGTGATAATTTTGTGGTATGAGAGCCTAAGTTTCTAAAACCCTAGGTTTTTGACTATATATTAGGTTGTCTTGACTATTAGAACCCATAATCTAGGTCAATATTTTATAGTTAACCAGTGAGATTAAGTAGAGCCTTGGGCTAACTGCTAAAAATATGTTTAATTTTAAAAACATAAATAGACAACTCTTGATTTTTTTTTTAGGAGTTAGACTGCTAGTAAAATGGCCGTCGAGCATGTTCAATTGAGAGATATATAAAAGATCGTCCAAGGTTTGACTCAAACTCTTCAACAAGTGGCTCAGGGAAGAGCTCATCAAGGTGATGAGGATCTACACCAAGACTTTAAAAAGTTTAAAACCCCTGAGATTCAATAGCTCTACTATTCAGATGAAGCAGAACATTAGATTAAAGAGATAGAAATAATCTTTAGAGTGATACAATGTTCGGATCAAGATAAGATTCTTCTGGTCACGTTTCAATTAGAAAGAGATGCTAGGGCATGGTGAGAGTCTATAGAAACAATCTTGCCCCATAATCAAGTAACATGGGAAGATTTTTTAGAACATTTCAATAATAAGTATTTTTTAGAAAGAATTAAAGAAAAGAATGCCGTAGAATTTGCCTCACTTAAGCAAAAGAGCTTGTCGATAGTCAATAATGAGGCCCAATTTTCTAGGTTTATCTAATATACACCCCATTTGATCAGTAATTAGAAAATGAAGGCTAAGATATTTTTGAATTGGTTAAGACTTTAGTACATATCTTAATTGACACAGATGGATATTCAGACTTATCTTAATTGGCACTGATGGATATTCAGACTTGTGCCGATATAGTTAGAAGAGCTAAATTACTAGAAGATGCTATGAAAATGGTCACATGAGTTAAAGGCAAGGTTGAGAAGAAGGAACTAGCGATTAATTCCAAGAATTTCAAGCCCACGATTGGTAGGAAAAGACCTAATGGTGATAACGGATCTCAAAGTAATAAGAAGTTTAAGGAAGGAGATAGGCAGATTGTCCATGTTGCTTCATCTCAAGGAGGTTGTAAGCATTGTGATAAAGTGGTCATCGATCCGAGGAGTGCTGGAGGAAACTAGGAGCGTGTCTTCGATGCGGGAGTAGGGACCACAAGATATCAAGTTGCCATCTTCCAGAAGATCAACCCTCGCAAGCTAAGCATCAAAATGGACCGAGACATCAAGGAAGGCTTTAAGCTTTTAGAGAGCCCGAGCCTACTAATGGAGAAGAAGTTGTAGAAGTATCCCTCATCGTTAACCCTAAGCTTTTTTTATTCCATTCTTTTATATCTTAGATTTTGTTGCTACCCTTCTAGCATAACTATAATTATTTGGTGATTAGTCTATTTGGTCATGGAGGGTATGGTGTGATTTTAGGAGCTGTTTGGAATAGGCTTGATATTAAGAGAAGTATTTTAAATGTTTGAATCTTGAGGAAGCTATTTGGAATTAGAGGTTGCAATTGATATCCAAAACTATTTCAGGATTATGTCGTGTACCCCACTTTTGCTTTGGAAAGAATATCCTGTGAATTTGGAAGGCCAAATTCATTTTAGTGGGGGAGGATTTTAGATTTTATTAAACAGGTCATAAGAAGTGGGCATGTTACATGGTCGCATCAAGTACCTTTCCTCTAACAGAGAGATTGTGCAAAGAATTCTTGAACAATAAATATTTGTTTGGCTAGATCCTAGGCTGCGGAAGGAATATCTCACTATTGCATGATGGATGGATTGAAGGGCGAGGCGTGAATGAATGGGCTGTGGAGCTTCAATGTTAATCTGTTGCACCCTAGTGACTCCATTGATCTATTCATTGCCAATGATGAAAATTGGGACATTACCTCCTTAGCAGAGGTTTTCCCACCAGCCATAGTGGAAAAAAAAAGTTAGAATCAGACCATGGGAGTGTAGGAGGACAGGAAAAATATGACTGTTAGACGTGTTCATCTTAGTCTAGTCACAAGGAAGATTTAGGAAATTAATATAGACTTGACCGGCACAGCAAATAATCAAAACCTTATCATGGAAAAGAGCATGGGGGCGGTTACCTACTTGAAAGAATTGGGATCCCTGTTAACCTTGGTTGCCCAAGGTGTGGGGAGTATGTGAAACTTAGGATCTAATAATTGGCATCTCTTGCTATAAACCTGTGTACATCTGGGAATAAGTTTCCCGTCTTGTTAGTTGGCTGAGAACACAATGTAGTCTAGAGTTGTGGAATTTTGCTACGTAGAATACAATGTTGGATTATGGGGTCCAACATCTCCCTTAGGGCGACTTTGAGAACGGAACTGTCGGCCGGTTAATTCAACCGATGAAAGAGGACGCGTGATGAGGCCCACACCTATCCTCACACATAGCCCCATTAATCGGGGTCGGTTAGCGTACTCGACCCTCTGGGGTCGAGTGCGATAATCGGGAGCGGTTAACAAAGGCGCCCTTAGGGTTTTATTGTTCCACGTGGATTATGGGATACACATGGGGCATCGGTGCTTGACAGCTCAGTCCGTCGCATGGATTATGGGGTCTATGTGCGAAGTCTCTCAGGCCCGCCCACATCATGCACATACATGGGGTTCTGTAATGCCATATAGGAAATACAGTCCATCTTCGCTGAAAGTTCGAGCTTTTGGTGCAACGGTTGGGTCTTGATCCTGAAAACTAGTATCAAAGCGAGATTGCGGGTTTAAATCTCCCGAGTGTCCCTAGGGGGGAGATTGTTGGATTATAGGGTCCAGTGTCTCCCTTAGTGTTAGTAGTGGGCCACACCTATAGGGGGGTGAATAGGTGTGCCTTTGAAAAATAATCGTACAAGAAAATATGAGATTTATACTGTTTAAGTTAGCTCTGTGGCTTCCGTACGTCTAGTCCCCCTACAACTAGCTCAGGGTATTCCACTAACCTTCTCAAATGTTACAACAACTAGTTTTCCAGGGCCAACTCCCCAACTGACCTTGTAGGACTCAATAGATCCTAGTGATTTTCCAAGAATCACCAACCTAGCTGATTTTAATTAGGTCTCAGTCAACCAACAGTCACTCCCAGTGACTTAATCTTTTTGGTGATCTTGCACCAGCTAGCCTTCCTGGGGCTATTCACCCAGCTAATTTTGATCAGGTCTCAACCAACCAATAGTTATTTCCAGTGACCTAATTTTTCTGGTGATCTCGCATCAGCTAACTTTTCAGGAGCTAGTCACCTAACTAATTTTGATCAGGTCTCAGCCAACCAACAGTCACTTCCAGTGACTTAGTTTTTCTAGTGATCTCGCATCAGCTAGCCTTCTAGGAGCTAGTCACCCAGCTTATTCCTACGGTATTAATTAGTGGACCAACCAGTCACACCAAGTGCCAGTTTCACAGAGCAACGAATGTTCTTCACAACTGTCCTTCAGATAGAATAACAAATAGTAAATACAATGATTGTAATGAATGAAAGAGGAGGGGGGAAGTAGAATATCGCTACAACACAATATCCCACTCTTTAATACTTCCTCAAATGAAAAACTTTAAGGGTGAGCTTTGAATGCGACGAAGTTCTCCTTGTCGTGAGTGCACAGGAAGCATGATGCTGAGATCGGTTTGATTGCAGGAAGGATGCTTGAATGCTTGATAGTTCGTTGTAAAAGCCTTATCTTGTGTTACTGCAATCTTCAGATTGTTAGAGAATGAAAACTTGGTGTCTATTAGATACATCATCCTCCAATGGTTAGATCTTAGTTTTCAGCACATGGAGATTTGTATGGACCTTTGGACCTTGAACTTCAGCGTAGATCACTGAGTCTTTATCCAGCTTGGTTGTTCAGGTCTTGTCCAGCTAGCAGGTAGGGTAAGTCTCCTGTTGTAGGGCTGCGTCTATCAGTTTCATTCCCCCTTGCATGTTTGTCTGTCTCTGTCTTCACCTGGTCATATGGCCTGCAGATTTATTATAGATATTTCTGCCATACAGACCTTTTAAATGTGACGTGAGATAAAGTAGGAAATTTTAAAATTTGAGGAGACAAAAAGTAATATAAATTCCATACTTTTTGTTAGAAGAGACAACGTGATTTTGAATACGTAGTAAAATACATTATATAACATGCCTTCACAATACATGAGTATCTTCAACGGATATTGAGCAATTAATGTGGGCGTGCAATATACATACACCTATTGAAAAAGTATCTCAACGGATAAGCAGTAATAAATGCAGGCGCAAGAGCAAGCCAAGTGGTCAAACATACTTTCCACAAAAGATATTTACCCTCGAGGTGTATGCAAGTAATTTGTTCCTTTCCCCTTTTTGTGTGAGACAATTTTTCTTAGAATATTCCATGTTTACACTTGAGTGTTCTAAAGGGTTAGTCAAGTATTTCCTCAATTTCTTATTATACATGTTTCAATTAAATTATGACAAAGAGAGATAGTGAGACACATTTGTCTTATTGTTTCATATAAGCGTTGTATTGTGTATTTTGTGATATAGCATGGTCAAAGAGTCAAAAGCATTATACGTGGATCACTTGTATTTATTGACACTAAGGATTAAATTGCCAATAAAGATAAGAGATGAAATATCACCTTTCAATACATTAAAATGTAAGCACACCCCTATTTTGTTGTTTTTTGTTAAGGTAAAATATCATGGTTCATTTTGCCTCTTCAAGGAAACAATGGTGAATCGTTCTGCCTTGTCTTAAATCTTTGTCATTGGAGAGGGGGATTTCTGTAGCCCACCCAAAGAGCAGCCCAACAAGACCCAACAGGGTCCAACGAGGTAAGCTCACCTGAGTGACAGCCCACAGGGCCCACTCAGGAAAGAAAAGCCCAATGAACAAACACTCGAGGAACCAACTCTCCCCGGCGGCCCCTAGGCTCGGAGGGCCCGAGTGATGGTAAGGTCATAAGGAAGGTCCGGCCCAAGCCGTTTCCCCGCCCGGGAGAGACAGGCATTCGCCGACCTATCTGACCCCTCTTTCGCCAAGCTATGTTCATCGCCCGGACAGAGCTGGCGTTTCAGAAGCTCGGCCAGACCAGATATTATCCGTTCGTGCTGCCGTTAAGAGTCCCCAACGGACAGGGGAATCAAGAAGCCGCCGGACTTCGAGGCGATAACGCTCCCACGATAAGGCCATGAAAGCCCACGTTGAGGACGTAACTCCCGTCGGAGACCCCTCAGCTTGCAGGACTCCTGAAGGCGGCGCACTATTTAAACCAGGGATACCCTCCGATGGAAGGAGAGAGCCATTAAGGTACTCATACACCCAAACTCCTGAGCAATCCGCTTCACCCTCTGGTGGAGAGAAATCTCACGTACTAGTTTTTCTCCTCCCCATTACTGCTTCCACCACAGCTCTACTGACTTAACCATCGAAGGGTTTTTCCCCAGGGAAACCCCCTGGGCCCTCTGATACGTTTCCCTGTCTTGCAGTTCATCTTCTGGTGATCCACAGCCCGCTCAGGACACAGTGCGAGATTTCACCTCTTCATCTGGCGTCGTCTGTGGGAAACGCACGAAGAGCCAAGATGGTGAGAAGAAGCTCAGGGAGGAGATCCGCCGTCGAGAAGGGTAAGGCCGTGGTGGCGGCAGGAGATGGCCCCTCTAGGGCCTCACAGAGCCCTCCCTCCAACGCCAGCGTCCCCACCAACGAGCCGTCGCCCCCTCCGACGGCGACAGGGGCACCCCCCAACGGCGGCGACGAGGTCTTCCAGGCCCTCAATAAGAAGCTTGACGTCCTCGTGGAGCTCATGAGGGCCCAGGCGGCAAGGGATGCCAGGTCCCACGCCCCGTCCAGGAGCCCCCCCCGTCGAAGTGCGTCCCAGCATACCGCTGGGGGCCGCTTCACCCTCCGCGGTCAACAGCTCATCCGCAACAACGTGGGAGGACCCTCGCAAGCTCCGCCCCCGGAGCAAGAGGCTTCCTCCACGCCCAGAAAAGGGAAACAGGGGGCGAGGCCTCCGCGCCCGAGCGCTGACGTTCCTGAGGATCGCCACGACGCTCCCCCCAGTCCCACGGCACGACCGCAGCCGGAATTATCCCTCCGACTGAGGGATTTCGAAAGACGTTTTGCAGAGCAAGAGCGCGCCCTCCGCGCCCTGCAAAAAACCTCTTTCCCGGAGGATGAGGAGAAATCCCCTTTCTCTGAATACATCTTGAAGGCAGAGGTGTCTCCCAGAACCTCCATTCCGACCTTCAAGCTCTATGATGGCCAGGGCGACCCAGCCGACCACTACGACAGCTTCGCCGCCCTGGTAACTCTGCATGGAACGCCGGATCCTATCAAATGCCGAGCCTTTGCGGCCACCCTGGTCCAAGGCGCTCAGGCATGGTTCCGGGCCCTCGCCCCTGGGTCCATCTGGGACTTCAGGCAATTCGGGCGAGTCTTCAAGGAGAGCTTCGCCGGAAGCGCCCCCCCAAGGTCAGTAGCGGGGCTCCTGGCCCTCAAACAGGCGCAAGGGGAAAGGCTCCGGGCTTATGTCCACCGATTTAAATCGGAAGCCCTCAGAATCCCCCGTCTGGATGTGGCCTCGGCCACGACCGCTCTGACCGGGGGCATTCGGGACGAGAATCTCAACCGCGAACTGGTCCTCCACCCTCCATCGACCCTCGCCGAGCTAGTGACTCTGGCACTGCGCCACGCCGAGTGCGAGGAAGTACTCAGCGCCTGCCGAGACACAACTGGCTCGGGTCGGGAGGGGGACAAGAAGCGGACCTCCGAGCCAAATCCTGGCTCAGGCAAGAAGCGCGATCGGGAAGGGGAGCGCAAACGGAAGTATGAGCGGTACACTCCGTTGACCGCGCCAGTCTACGAGATCTATGAAGACATCAAAGACTTGGGACTCCTCCGCCGGCCCGAACCAATGAGATCGAAGAACCGCAAGCGCGACAGGCATTGCCTGTTCCACGGCGACCACGGGCACCACACCGGCGACTGTCACCAGCTCCAGGACGAGATCGAGCGCCTCATCCGTCAAGGGCTGTTGACACCTTGAAAATGAACAAGGGTGAAAGCACAATTGAAAAGAGGATCAGACCAACAGTGAAAGACCAATAATGAAGCCCGTCAACCATTTACCCGGCTGAAGTCTTTGTCGGCCAAGCTGATGCCCGGTGCCGATATCATTCAGACGGCCACACTGATAAAGCAGCAGTCACTCGACTGATGGGACCTCTTAGCAGACTTTAATGAGAGCTGTACTACTGCCTCATCCAAGAATCCACAGATGACATGTCAGGGTAAGTCAGATGTCGGCTTATTGACAGATGTGATATGAGATAAAGATGAAGCCGGTACCGGCAGATGAAGATTGTAAAGGCTTTTGCCAAGTCAGATCAATGAAGAAGAATTGTCTCCACAGATTATACGCCCGGCTGAGGTCTTCCCAGACTAAGGCTGATGTCCGATCTCGTCACCATTCAGGTAACGATATCGATAAAATGATACCCGGTTTTGTCATCATTCAGATGGCAATACTGATGAAACCCCTGTCTACGGACTGATGAAAACATATCAATGATATCAATGGAAGCTATGTCACCAATACAGGGCCTTCTCTGGTTCTGATGAATATCAATTTAAAGGATTAAGAGGGGCCAAGGCACGTGCGAAGCTTAAAAGTCCTAAATGGGCCGGCCAAATGGGCTTCCGAGTGTGGCGCCGAGAACCTCAACAGGAGGCCACTCGGCGCGCCGGGAGCTATTGCGAACGAATGAGGCGCGCCGATTACCATCTGCCGATATGCAAGAAGAACCTGGGTCTATATAAACCCACTTCTTCGAAGAAAGAAAGGAGGGAGAGGAGAGAAGCACCAGAAGAAATAGAAGGGCCTCGAAGAAAAAAAGAGAGATCGAGAGAGATCGAGAGGATAGCCAGAAGAAGAAACAAAAGGAAAAGAGAGCCCCAAGAAAAGTGACTCGAAGAAGCGAAGAGATATCTGAGAAGAAAGGAGGAAGAAGAAGCTCCAGGTGGGCTGCTCCGGGGAGGGAGAGGAGTCAATGCTCCGCCCTCCCCCATACTTTCTTTTCTTTTCTTCGATGTAATCTAGCGAGTCTTTTCTCGATTTATCAAATGTAGCCGGAGAGTCCCGGTCTTGATTTCCACCTCTCTGCTTTGCATTTCTCTTTTACGATCTGTGTAAGTCTTCGATACAATGCAATGAAATATCAACATGGCCCATTTGGGCACCGATTGATTGAGATATCTGCTCTCCGTCTCTCTCCATGTACATAGTTCTCGGCTGAAAAGTCCAGTAGCCTAGACTCTTCGAGTTTCAGAGCCGATTGAATGAATCTGTTCTTCGAGGAGGGATGAAGATAGGACCCCTACCCCTATCTAATGGGTTATTGGGTTCTACTTTCTTCTCCCCTCCTGTCTCAATGGCAGATCCTCCGCATATAGTCCGAGTTTTCTCTCGAGCCCTTGTGCTGTTCAGGAACCAGAGACATCAATCTCTTGGTTCCCTGAACTGCTGGCTGTACAAAGATATGTCTGCTCTGCAGGTTAATGCCATCCCGCGAGATTCTAACAAGCGATGACCTCAGTCTCTCGACCCTCCATTCTAACCCTTGAATGATTAGGGTCTGGAGTTTAGGCGTTAAGAGTTCCTCCGTCGCCGGTTTTTCGATGCAGTTGGGCTCGTCTAGGGGATCAGAGACAGTCATCTCTTGATCCCCCAGACGGCCTGCAACAAACAGATGAAACCCTTCACAGGGTATAGACGATGGTCTCTTTTCCCCTACTGATTCGGCCTTCCAATTCCCTTGGCATCCTTCAAACAGAGCTATCCACGAAACCCCCTCCTGCACTCCACATTCGGTCTCGATCCGAGCCAGAAAACTCAGAAAATTCCCGAACAGAGTACCGTAATCAAGCCCTGAAACCCTCAACCCTTTCACCTTCCCGGCGTGCTAATTTCCACGCCGAGAGCTACGCCGCCGAGAGGCCTCCCTCTTCCTTCCCCTTCAGCAAAACGACAAACTCTCCCGGTTAAACCCCTCTTCCTTCACAGCCTTCCCGGCCTGTGGCCTCCCGGCGCCGGGTTCCCGGCGCGGCGAGGAGCGCGCCGAGAAGCTTCACGCCGAGAGCCCCCCCCTTCTTTTTAGTCAAGCCGCGCCGAGAGCCCTCTTTTGGCCAACCAAACCCATGCCGAGAACCCCATTTTTGTCAATACAAAAATCATGCCGAGAGCTCCTCCCTTCGGCCAATAGAAAGCCACGCCGAGACCCTCCTTCTTTGAACAATGAAATCCAGTCCGAGGCCCTCCTCTGCACTGTCATCCTTCAATCCTTTAGTCTCCCTACACACCTGTCTAGGGGATGTTCGGAGACCATCATATGTGCCCTGAGAAGATACAGTAATGGGGAAGACCTCCCCTACAGCCCTCATTTCCGATCCGGATTTCACTGCTACCTTACGAACTCAAAGAGCCATGTTATTATATGCGTTCTGATGGGTTCCAAGGGAATATTAACCAATGAGATAGACGCAAGTAACATCCCCGGGCCCGGTGCCCTTCTTATCTGGTCGTCATCCCGGCATCCCGTGGATGATGACCTATTTTCTCTTGGCATAATCCAAGTTGAGGGGACATGCTGCCGAAATTTATACATACTCTGCCGGGTAACTGTGATGTTCTCTCTCTCAGCCCCGCCGGCCCACGGAGTTATGTCCTTGCATGCTCTCCGATGGTCCCTCGAAGGGGGATATAGATGCGGCACCGCACCCACATGGGACGTGCCATGTCGCGCCGGTCCCTATTCGACTCCGGGTCTATCGTACCCGATCTTTTACGGATCCTACCCTGCCGCTGCATGGGTGGTTTCCTATTCCCACTTGGCATAGTCCAAGATGACGGGGATATGCCGTCAGATTTGTCCCGTACTTAATAACCCCCTGCTTTGACTAGTCCATTTAGCATTCTGCAAATAAATCAACCCCGTCTCTTTTGAGCCTCATCTTCACCGCTGCTTTCCTCCTATTTTGGCGTTTAATCAAGGGTTGTCCTTCCTTGGAAGGGCGTAATTAACGTCATAGCCTTTATGGTATGACGGACTTCTGGTCCCGACTCGGACTTCACAATCGACTGACCAAGTCAGATCGAGCGCACAATAAAATTGTCACCCCGGTGACTGGCACGCCTAATAAATCAAAAATCCCAAATAAAATATAAATAAATAATATAATGAAATAAGATGAGATCCACGTTCCACAAGCTGGCACGCCCGGTGGGACCTAGTCTCCCTTCATCTCTACGCCAAAATAGGAGGCCCAGCGGGCCCCCCTCAAATTTCTGATCCTGTGCGCTTTCCTTATTTTCAGGAAGATGACTACTGGACTTATGTCTGTACACTTCGGTCAACAACCGATCGATATGCATGTGCGAGAGGGTTACCTGGCGGTACCCCTGTCATTCGGAGCAATGCCCCCTGCTGTCGGGCTGCCCAACTGTCTGGGCCTCGTCTTCACCGACCTCCTGCAGGTCGACAACAACCAGCGAGGCACTATTGCAAGTGCCCCGATGAAGACTGCTGGTGAGAAGGCTGACTTACCGGAAAAGACGACCTCGACGGCCGTCGCCTGCTATGTCCACCAAGTTCAAAGGAGGGACACGGTTCCCGCTGCTGCCCAGAGGGGAAAGAGAAATAACCGAAGAAGCCGGTATGCTGCTGCTGAGCGTCATCTTTCCAATTCTGGGAAGACAATGATGATGGGAGATGCAGGGTGAACCTCAACGGTCGCCCCAGAGATGTCCGGCCGGACAGGATTGTCCCGACTGTCCAGACCGACAACAGGTTCCGCGTCTGGCCGCTAGGAGGGCCAACTGGGAAGCTGATGAAAGGAAGCCGCTGGCGCCCAAGCCAGCAAAATATAAACAGGTCTGGCGACCAAAGAAGATTCAGAGCTGGGCCCCAGCTCGATATGAGAAGAAGGCTACTGAGGATGCTGTTGCCTGCTTCAGGGCAGGAAGCAGAAGGGAAGAAAGAAACTACAGAAGAGATGCTATTGCTGCTTACCCCAAAGCTCTGGGGAGGAGAGATGAAAAGAATTATGAAGGAAGAAATCTGATTACTACTCGCCCCGTGATGAAGGGCAGAAGATATGAGAAGAAGGAAGACCTTGCTGTCACCCATCCCAGGGCCAAAGGCAAAAGATGGGAAAGGAAGAATTATGTTGACACTGCCAACTGCTGCCAAGACGGCGATATGAAAATGAGCGAACCAGTCACGGTTGCCATTCCAAGAAGACCAAGAGCCTGTGCCAGACAGGCTGATATATTCAGATATTCCAAAGCCGAGCATTTGAATGCTCAGATGACAAGACTGGCTCATCAGCAGAAAAGCCAGGAAAGATTGATACTCCGACCAGAGCCGCGAAGGCACGATCCAGAGGAGATGAAACAAGTGGTCCAAGACTACTTCCATTACCTGGGGAACTCTGCCCTCGGTCAGCAAAGATTATCCCGTGCTCTGGGCACCGTGGATGAAGAAGAAGGAGAAGCCCTTCAAGAAGTGATGCTCGGAGTCTCCTCCTCCGATTCAAATGATTATGAAGAAGGCCGCAAGGCCGGATATGATAAAGAAGACCTGTATAGGGAAGAGGCTGAAGAAAGAGTATCGGTCTTCGACCGACTCAAATACCCTGACCAGGCAAAAAGAAAAGTTTGCAGGCAGAAGGGAAGGATGCAAATCTTCGCCTGTAACATGGCTGGAATCGCCAGGGGGCAGAATATGCTACCAACTCAGCCAGATGAACTGCTCAGGCTGGCTACCAGACCAGGCCCCGTCACAAGAAGAGGTCAGGCTGCAAAAGACAAGATGAAGAATGATGATGAAATCCGCAAGATCACCACCATGACAGTCAATGTGGTGACAACAGAGGAAGGAGACAATCCCTTCGTTGATGATGCTGAAGGGACTTCAGAAGATATACAAATCCCATCGACTCTGGATCCCATGATCCAGATGATGTTTAGAAGATATCAACAGGAGATCAGTGCTCTCAGAAGACAGCTAAATGAGAGGCATGAAGCCACACCGATCTCCAAGCAAGCCGAACCTGTGGGGCAGACTTCCAGCTCAGCAGAAATGGCTGTCCCAACTAATCCTCTTCCAGCTGATAAGGGTAAAGCTCCAAGCCAGCCTGCTCTGCAGCAAGCAGCAGCTCAGCCCTCTGCATCTCAGACGCAGCCCGCCGCACCCACCTTGCGCGCGACTGTGATGACGACTCCTTACAGCCAGCAACAAGCTCACTTCTTCCCAGAAGAGATAGATCCAGCCCTAGCCCACAAGCTGATGATTGAAAGAATTGTGGAGATGAAGCTGTCTGAGAAGACCGGTGATGGTGTAAGTACCTATGACGTGTACAAAGTACCGTATCCTCCCCAGTATGCCGCTAAAAGACTACCCCCAGGCGTCAGTAAGCCGCCGAAATTTGAGAAATTCAACGGCCAGGGCTCTCCCAGGGAGCACATTGCTTACTATACCACAATTATGGGCGACCTGGCAGCTGATGAAGCCTATCTGCTTAAGTTCTTTGGCTCGTCCCTCACTGGGATAGCCTTTGAATGGTATTCAAGCCTGCCCGCTGGATCAGTGGTGGATTGGCCTGATATGCAAAGAAAATTCCGCGATAGATTTCATGTCACTGAAAGAGAAATTACAATAGCGGAGCTATATGCAACCAAGCAAAGGCAAGATGAAACAGCACTGGACTACATCAAAAGGTGGAGAAACTTAGCCATGAGATGCCGAAGACCTCCCCATCAGGAAGATGCAGTGCAGATATGTAAACAGAGCCTCAAGAGAGAGGTGCTAGAAAAGATGATCGGTGCAGATGTCAGAACATTTGACCGGCTGAACAATATAGTGGCGGAAGTCGAGACGTTCTTGTCCAAGCGTCCGACCGCCAATGCTCCCACTATGCCGAAGGGTAAAACCAATGACCGACGGCCATCACATACTGAGGCTAACGCCGTCGATTTTAGAACCTTCGAGCAACAGAAAGGGAAAAAGGAGGCAGATGAAGCTCCCCCGCCTGAGGGTGCAACAGAAAGAAAAGATAAGGTCTCTCTGAGAGACAGAATGAGAAGAGCTTACTCTTTTCCCAAAGATAAGACATCAGCACTATTTAACTGGGCATATAAGTTCAACAAGGTAACATTGCCCGAACCGAAGAGACCTGCGGATGCAACAAAGAAAGATGATCCGCTGTTCTGTCCATTTCACCGTGCGCTGGGGCACGCAATTGAAGACTGTTACGTCTTCAAGGATATCATGGAAGGAATGGTCAAAAAGGGCGAGCTACAGTTGGGTGATTACCAGGTGAAGCCACCTCATCCGCATGAGCCTCCGCCCTGGAGGATGGCCGCCAATATGATTTCAGTCTATCAGCAGCTGCCTGAAGAAGCCGTTGAAGAATGTACCAGGCATACTTATGAAGCTTGCCTCCTCACCCCACTGAAAGATCAGGAAGGATGGCAGATGAAGCCCATAAAGAACAGAAAAAAGACTCTTGCAGTCAGCACCAGTGGGGCAACTATCCGGGGTGTCACCCCAAGGCCTGAGCCGCCTCCAGTAAAGCCAGTATGGCATACAGCTGAGACCGGGCCAGTCATCCGGATCCCTACTCACAACCGGAGGAGACAAACTCCCCTACCTGCATATAAAGAAGTAAGTCCTGCAGCCAGGCGTCTACAGCAGTATATCAATGAGCTCGATGAATATGAGCAGAAAAAGCCCAAAAACCTGCTGATAAAAGACTGTATACTCTGGGAGCAGCTCGAAGAACTGAAAATGAAAGAGCAACCAGAGGCAGAACAAGAAAAAGCTGAAAATGAGCCCTTCTGGGGGCAGGAGCCAGCAAAGCCGAATTCCCAGAAGAAGAAGAGACGGCCCAAGTCCAAAAGGGGAAAGAAAGTCACGACAGTACAATGCAACACCCTGTCAGTACTCTTTTCCTTGCCCGGGAGAATGGTGAGGACGAAGCAGCGAATGCCCCGCTAGAAGCCAACCATGCTGAGGCCTCTACCTCAGCCCATGCAACACGTTCTGGGAGAAGATGGGGGCGCCCGCCACCAGCTAATCATAATATTATATTCAGAGGGGAGCAACCCTATCAGATCCCCGAGCCAGAGGTACGAGGTGTCCAGGTTCCTCCCCCTGCCAGCTTGTACCAAGAAAAAGAAGAGGCTCCTTCATTCCTGGAATTCTTGTCCAGTTTGGAAAATGAGCAATTGGCTCACACTGCTTCAGCTGAAAACAATAAATGCCAGCAGACTGCAGTTAGGAAGCAGAAGCAGCATGAAGAAAATAAAGGAAGTAACCCTCTAGCAGAAACAGGGGTCGTTACTACAGAAGAAGCCTCCCGGGGAACCGATCAAGAGGATGAAACCGGCGCTAGGCAGCAAAGGCCACAAGCACCACATGAACCTCCAAGACCCCGTTGGGTGGAGGAGATGAGACTGTCTAATGTCCGGGTGGGCAGCCGGATCATGAAAATGCTGAAGAAGCTCCCTACCAGGTTTTCTATCTGGGAAATCCTCTCTCTGAGTGAAGAGGCTCGCCAAGCCATTATTGATGCCTTGCAATCGCCGGCACAGTATGAAGCACTCTTGACAGAAGTGAATTCTGGTCCGTCAGTCACATTCACAGAGGATGACATGCTAATCCCAAATTCCGGCCATAACAGACCGCTATATATGAGGGGTTCCCTGAACTGTCAGCCGATAAGCAGAATACTGATAGATCCCGGGGCTGCTGTGAACATTCTCCCATACCGCATCTATCAGAAATATTACTTTGATCTGCAGCTCACCAAGGTCAGAGACATGAAGATTGCAGGATTCAACCAAAAGTGTGAGACACCTCTTGGGGTAGCTGATTTCAACCTCACATTGGGAGACCTCACTACAGTGGTACGATTCTATGTGATCGACTCCAATACCACGTATAAAGCCCTGCTGGGGAGACCGTGGCTGCATGAATATCAAATAGTACCATCCACGCTACATCAGTGCATCAAATACTGCCATGAAGGAAAAGAAGAGAGGGTGTTTGCGGATCTGCATCCTTTCGAAGTGTTCGAGTGCCATATGCTCGATGCATCCTACTATACCGAGGTGTCACAAAAGTGCGAAAGGAAAGAGGCTGTGATCAGCCAGAAAAAGCCCGCGACAGAGGCAAGGAATTGGTCTCCACCGCCACCAAAGGGCTATGTTAAAAAGCATAATGTATCTCACATCTCTTATGCCGGTGACTTTGCTCGGGTTACTCCTCCTAGCGTCCACCCGGATAATGCCGATGAAGAAATGAAACAAAAGTACACTCAGGTGGAGGTGCCGCAGGGTTTATTTAAACCCGTCGTCAGCCTTGAGTACCAAACGGTGCTACCACTGAAGACTATGGAAATCCCTCGCTTCTGCGAGCCTCCTATTATATTCTACACCGGGGAGCCAGTCGAGGAAGATGATCAAGACTGTATGGCCCCTGAAGAAGCTGCAGACCGGATGGTACCGATTACAGGCTTGGATTATACTACCCAACGGGTTTCACAAATGTTCTCCAAAATGCAAATGCCATCAATGCAGCCTGCTGCCCAGAAGAAGGCATTCAAGGAGCTGTGGGATCCGCCTCGAGATAGTAAAGAACTGAGGAAGATCACTCAACACCCAGGATTGGGTTATACCCTCCAAGAATACTATGAGGCTGAGGTAGACGTCATATCTGTCTCCTACCAGCATGAAGACCCTCCCGAGGCGGGATATGACAAATACCCCTCGGAAGATGAAGAAATCATTTATCAATCCATAATGAACAATGAAGCCCCAGACAGTCTGCCAGAAACAGAGACATCTGATGAGGCAAAGAAAGCTTGGTACTGGGAGGACCTGTCTTCCAAAGAGGATCTGTTCCAGGCTGAAGCAAAATTTGATACGGGAACCCCGGATGAAGATCAAATAGCCAGAGAGCTGCAGGAGTGTTTAGAGTTCGGACGCATTCTAGAAGAGTTCCGGGCTCTGCAGAATGATGACCTGTCAAGAGAGCCCACATCAGAAGAGCCTCTAAGAACGGAAGAGTCCACTTCTGAATTTCCTGCTGAACTAGCCTCGTCCTCGGGACAGACTGAACAGAATCCGGTAATATTGGCCCTATATGATGCACCAGCCTCCGCTGATGACCAGTATGATGAAACAGAGGAGCATGAAACTGAAGAAGATTACATCCCGGGAGGCTTTATTGATTTGCAAGAAGCCCCGCCCGAAGTTGAAGACGGGGGCCAAGCCACCGTCGATGAGTTGATAGAAATAAATTTGGGATCCGCAGATGAACCAAGGCCGACATTCCTCAGCGCACTGCTGGAGCCAGATGTCAGGGAACAATATATACAGTTCTTGAAAGAATTCCGAGACTGTTTTGCATGGACATATGATGAAATGCCAGGACTGAGCTCTGATGTGGCACAGCACCGATTGGCAATAAACCCAGAGGCTAACCCTGTAAAGCAGCCTTCCAGGAGAATGCGTCCTGAATTGATAAATCAGATTAACAAAGAAGTTGACAAGCTGATTGAGGTAGGCTTTGTCGAAGAAAACCAGTATACTACATGGCTGGCCAATATAGTGCCCGTAAAGAAGAAGAATGGGCAGATTAGAATATGTGTTGATTTTCGGGACCTTAATAAGGCTTGCCCGAAAGATGATTTCCCAGTGCCAATCACTGAGGTGATGATCGATGCAACTACTGGTCATGAAGCCCTGTCATTCATGGATGGATCATCTGGATACAACCAGATCTGGATTGCTGAAGAAGACAGAGTGCACACTGCATTCCGCACTCCGAAGGGAATATTCCACTACAAAAGAATGCCGTTTGGCCTTAAGAACGCCGGCGCTACTTACCAAAGAGCTATGACAAAGATCTTTGATGACTTGCTCTTCAAAAAGGTAGAGTGCTACATTGATGATCTGGTGGTAAAAACCAGCAAAAGAGAAGACCATTTGCAAGACCTAAGGATAGTATTCCAGAGGTTGCGCAAATATGAACTCAAGATGAATCCTATGAAATGCGCCTTTGGCGTGTCCAGTGGAAAATTCCTCGGATTTATTGTCCGACATAGGGGTATTGAAATTGATCCGTCCAAGATTAAAGCTATCCAGGAGCTCCCTCCACCAAGGAATCTGCACGAGCTGAGATCTCTGCAAGGGCGCCTGGCTTATGTCCGACGATTTATATCAAATCTGTCAGGAAGATGTCATCCCTTTCACAAGCTCATGATGAAAGATGTACCGTTCCTCTGGGACGATGGATGTCAGGAGGCCTTTGAAAAGCTGAAAGAATATCTTAAAACCCCTCCAGTACTGGGGGCACCGGTTAAGGGCAGACCCTTGATATTGTATATCTCAGCCGCACACTGTTCCCTGGGGGCAATGCTGGCACAGATAAATGAGGAAGGCAAAGAGCAGGCCCTGTACTACCTAAGTCGGAGGCTGATTAGAACCGAAGAAAGCTACAGCTATATAGAAAAGACATGCTTGGCACTAGTCTTTGCCGTCAAAAAGCTCCGGCACTATATGCTGTCACATGAAATCAGATTGATATCTGCAGCAGATCCACTCAAATACATATTGACTCAGCCAGTACTGAAAGGCCGGTTGGGCAAATGGGCAGTAATTCTGATGGAATTCGATATCACATATATACCCCAGAGGGCAATAAAAGGACAGGCCGTGGCTGATTTCTTCGCGGAGCATCCTGTGCCGGAGAATGATATGTTGGGGACTGAATTACCCGATGATGAGACACTCGAGGCCTGTCAAGCTCAGCCAGTTATGTGGCAACTGTTCTTCGATGGAGCATCCAGAACGGAGACAGATTCCGATGGAAAGACCAGGGTACGGGCTGGAGCCGGTATTGTACTGAAATCACCAGAGGGGGAAGTTGTACATACTTCCTGTTCTATAAACAAGCCATGCACCAATAATGAAGCCGAATATGAAGCTCTGATAATCGGACTCAATATCAGCCTCAACATGGGTATCCAGATGCTTCAGGTATTCGGGGATTCGATGTTGATAATAAAGCAAATCCAAGGGGAGTTCGAAGTGCGGAAGCCAGAACTAAATCCCTATCACCAGAAAGCTGTACGCCTCATGGCAAAGTTCTATCATATTGAACTCAAACATGTGGGCCGTGGACATAATGCCCAGGCTGATGCGCTGGCAAAGCTGGCCAGCTCGCTAGCAGTCCCGCCAGATGAAACACTGAACATTGTTGTTATGAACCGGCGGCAAGTCCCCAGTATGCTAGAAGGGCGCCCCGAAGAAGAAGAAGTTGCCACTATCAGCGCAGTGCAGGCGTCCGATTGGAGACAGCACTTGCTACAGTGGTTTCTGCACCAACAGCTGCCACAGAAAAGAGAGGAAAAGATGAAACTCCTGAGGACCAAAGATTCCTATGAATTCAGAAATGGAACTTTATTCCGAATAATGGCGGATGCACGCAAAAAGATTCTACTCCGCTGCCTGTCCACTGAGGAAGCTTGGCAAGCGATGAAAGAAATACACGCTGGGACAGCAGGCGCCCACCAGGCTGGCCCCAAGATGAAGATAGAAATCAAGAAGCTGGGCTACTATTGGCCTACTATGTTTGAAGACTGCTGTAAATTTGCAAAGTCATGCCAGAAGTGTCAGGAGCATGCTACCGTACCTAGAAGGCCACCTGCAACTCTGCACCCTACAGTTCCTAGCTGGCCATTTGCACAATGGGGAACTGATGTAGTCGGGCCACTGCCGACTTCCTCGGCCGGTCATAAGTACATATTGGCCATGACAGATTACTTCTCCCGATGGGCGGAAGCTGTAGCATTAAGAGAAGTGACTGGTGAACTGGTCGCCAGATTTATCAAGCAGAATATTATCTTCCGGTTCGGGATCCCCAACCGAATAATATCTGATAATGGAAGTCATTTCAGAAACCAGAAAATCTATCGACTTGCCGAGAAGTATAAGATTGAATGGAGAACCTCCACTCCCTACAATCCCCAGGCAAACGGATTGGCAGAAGCTTTTAACAAGACTTTGTGCACCTTGCTAGCCAAGGTTGTCAGTTCTAATAAAAAGGACTGGGAAGAAAAGATGTATGAAGCTCTATGGGCATACCGCACCGTCTTTAAGACACCTACAGGGTGCTCACCATACTCATTGGTATACGGCTCGGAGGCAGTAGTTCCACTAGAGCTGGAAGTCCCGTCACTCAGAGTGGCAATCCAATATGGCCTGGCCCATGGCGAACAAACAAATGCTGAAAGAAGGTTAGAAGAACTGGCTGAATTGGAAGGAAAGCGCCTCCAAGCTCAGAAGAATATCCAAATGTATCAGGCCCGCATGGCCGCTGCATTCAATAAACTCGTAAAAGGACGAGAATTCAAGAAAGGTGACCTCGTCATGGTCAAGAAAAAAGAAGTCATGGCGTCCAACCCAAAAGGAAAGCTAAATGCTAATTGGGAAGGTCCTTATGTGATACAAAGGGTCTACGAAGGAGGGGCCTATGTAGTGGTTAACCATCGAGGGGAAATTCAGTTCTCGCCGCTCAACGGTAAACACCTCAAGCTGTATCATGCTGCACAACCAATATTCCCCGAGTAATCGGGCAGATACTACCTTTCCTTGGCTTAGTGGCATCCCGCCTTAGCCGAGATACACCTTTCCTTGGCTTAGTGGCATCCCGCCCTAGCCGAGATACACCCTTCCTTGGCTTAGTGGCATCCCGCCTTAGCCGAGATACACCTTTCCTTGGCTTAGTGGCATCCCGCCCTAGCCGAGATACCCCTTCCTTGGCTTAGTGGCATCCCGCCTTAGCCGAGATACACCTTTCCTTGGCTTAGTGGCATCCCGCCCTAGCCGAGATACACCCTTTCCTTGGCTTAGTGGCATCCCGCCTTAGCCGAGATACACCTTTCCTTGGCTTAGTGGCATCCCGCCCTAGCCGAGATACACCCTTTCCTTGGCTTAGTGGCATCCCGCCCTAGCCGAGATACACCCTTTCCTTGGATTAGTGGCACTCTGCCCTAGCCGAGCTACACCCTTTCTTGGTATAGCGGCGCTCCGCCCTAACCAAGCCATCCCTCATCATGATCCAATGGCATTCCGACTTGTCACCCTCAAAAAAAAAGAGGGGAAGAGAGAATAAAACAATAAAAAAATGGGGTTAAAAATAGAGATACCCCGCCGGTCTTGTTCAGGTTTTCTGAGCAAGGGCAAAAATGGCTAAAACCCAGCTGTGGTGAAAACCCGAAAGGGCACTGCAGGCAAAATCGGGTACCCCGCCACGTGAAAACCCGAAAGGGCGCGTGGGCAAAAGTAAGAGGGGGCTGGCTCCGGCGAAAACCCGAAAGGGCGCTTGAGTCAGTAATGTGGTGATCCTAAAGAAACCTCACCTCCCGCCATAGACTTCTCGTTGATCGACCGGCACCTTGCCCGATCAACGATCAAACCCACCCAGTACAGACCCTACGTCTGTCCTGATAAAACCCTCATACCTTGCCAAAGTCCCACCATGGTGAAGTCCACCGTTGATCGATCGGCATCCTGCCCGATCAATGATGAAACCTATCCAGTTTAGACCCTACGTCTATCCTGATGAAACCTATGAAATCCTTGCATTGGTATAAACCCAATACCGATGATGAAACCTGCTGTTGGTCGATTGGCACCCTGCCCGATCAATGATGAAAACCTATCCAGTTTAGACCCTACGTCTATCCTGATGAAACATATGAAATCTTTGCATTGGTATAAACCCAATACCGATGATGAAACCTGCTGTTGATCGATTGGCGCACTGCCCGATCAATGATGAAAACCTATCCAGTTTAGACCCTACGTCTATCCTGATGAAACATATGAAATCCTTGCATTGGTATAAACCCAATACCGATGATGAAACCTGATGTTGATCGATTGGCGCACTGCCCGATCAATGATGAAAACCTATCCAGTTTAGACCCTACGTCTATCCTGATGAAACATATGAAATCCTTGCATTGGTATAAACCCAATACCGATGATGAAACCTGCTGTTGATCGATTGGCGCACTGCCCGATCGATGATGAAAACCTATCCAGTTTAGACCCTACGTCTATCCTGATGAAACATATGAAATCCTTGCATTGGTATAAATCCAATACCAATGATGAAACCTGCTGTTGATCGATTGACGCACTGCCCGATCAATGATAAAATCTGTCCAGTTTAGACCTTACGTCTATCCTGATGAAGCCTATGAAATCCTTGCATCGGTATAATACCGATGATAAGAGCAGCCACTGATGAAGCAGCACATCGCCTGATCCGTGCTAAAAATCCCAATTCGAAAATATATATATATATATATATATATATATATAAATAAAAAAAGAGATGGGGTTAAAAATAGAGATACCCCGCCAGACTTGTTCGGACATTCTGAACAAGGGCAAAAATGGCCAAAACCCAGCTGTGGTGAAAACCCGAAAGGGCACTGCAGGCAAAATCGGGTACCCCGCCACGTGAAAACCCGAAAGGGCGCGTGGGCAAAAGCAAGAGGGGGCTGGCTCCGGTGAAAATCCGAAAGGGCGCTTGGGTCAGTAATGTGATAATTCGAAGTTCCATGCCAACCGGCACGCTACCTTTACCTCCCCTTCACTGATGAAACCTTCCGTCGGTCAGTTGGCTCCATTCCCCACCGATGATAAAACCCTTCCGGGGTAGACCTTACGTTTACCCTGATGAAATCTACATACCCTCTTTCAAACGTCCCACCGACAATGAAACCCATCACCATTCTGATGAAGCCTGTCCAGCTCAGACCTCACGTCTGTCCTGATGAAGCCTACGCATTTCTTGGCAAGCCCCACCTGCTGTTGATCGATTGGCGCACTGCCCGATCAATGATAAAACCTGTTGGAATAGACCTTACGTCTGTCCTGACGAGACCTACACCTTTACGTACGTCCCACCGTTGATCGACCGGCACCTTGCCCGATCAATGATGAAACCCTATCCAGTTTAGACCTTACGTCTATTCTGATGAAACTCATGAAATCCCTTTGCATCGGTATAAGCCCAATATCGATGATGAAGCCAACTGTTGATCGATTGGCACCTTGCCCGATCAATGATGAAACCCTATCCAGTTTAGACCTTTCGTCTATTCTGATGAAACTTATAAATCCCTTTGCATCGATATAAACCCAATATCGATGATGAAACCAACTGTTGATCGATTGGCACCTTGCCCGATCAATGATGAAACCCTATCCAGTTTAGACCTTTCGTCTATTCTGATGAAACTTATAAATCCCTTTGCGTCGATATAAACCCAATATCGATGATGAAACCAACTGTTGATCGATTGGCACCTTGCCCGATCAATGATGAAACCCTATCCAGTTTAGACCTTACGTCTATTCTAAAATCCCCCTTGCATCGATATAAGCTCAATATCGATGATGAAGTCAACCGTTGGCTGATCGGTACATCGCCCAGGCCAATGATAAAACCTGTCCAGTTCGTACTTTATGTCCGTTCTGATGAAAACCCCATATCCTTTTTCAAATGTCCCACCTGCGATAGTCTCTACCCAGCCTAGACCATACGTCTACTCTGATGAGACCTCTTCATTTGCATTCCGGCAACTCGTCTCCCTTACGGCACACATGGCCAATAAGACGTTTGCTGCCACCAACAAATTCGGTTCAAGCACCTCCTCGGATGCCGTCACGCGGTGGAGCGAGTTCCCCATCCTTTCTCTGAAGGGGTGGACGCTCTCCTGCCAAGGTACGAGCCATTCGCATGAGGGATTGTTAAAACCGCTACCCCACCTCCCAAAGTGATAAAACCACATGCAGAATAAGATGGATACGCATGAAGCCATGAGATTCCTTTCCATTAAAAATGGAGTACATAAAGGGCCCCGAGGGGACACCATATCACAAAAGAGAATAAAAAGAAAAAGAAGGGATAGACAATTTATGGCCGCCGGAATATATCCTCGAAGGCCAGAAGACCCACATAAGGAGCGGCCCCCAGCTCATGAAGGCGCGCCTCCTCCTCCTGAAGTCCAATGGACATGTCTTGGAGAGACATCACTCGTCCCTCCAGCGAGGCTACCTCCTCTTCGGACCGCGATCGGATAAAGGATAATTGCTGCAGTTCGGCTCGAAGTCCAGAGAGCTCCATCTCCAAGATGGCCATCCGGTCCCGCACAGCTTCTTCCCACTGA